>JABSNV010000691.1:0-151014 GCA_024085815.1 Flaveria linearis
GTTATGGTGAGTCTTAAAATATTATATTTGATTGTAATGAGTCATATATGACTGATTAGTTATAACATGCCATACATATCTTAGTGACTCGCATTGAGGTTTAATTGTAAGTATAGCCAAGTAATGTGACATGATAGATCTTATAGGTCATATTAGGTCTAATTAGTGGGTTACATTCGGTTGTAACAGATCATATTAGGCTAAATGAGTTATAACAATTAAGCCATATATGTCTTAATGAGTCATACCGGTCTTAAGAGTAATGACAATTTTAATATAACATGATGCAGTTAAATATGTGATATCGGTCTTCAGACTCATTATAACTTTTAATCGGCCATGAGGGCCTTGATAGGTTACATTATGTCTTAATTAACGAGTTATATTCAGCCAAGTATGATTACGTTTGATAACGCTTGACTATTTCTAATCAAGTATGACCATTTGTGTTTATGTTTAACTAAATATTAATGTGTGTAATGAACCATGGATTTATTTAGCCAATTATGAACTGATTGACCATCTTTGACCAATCATGACTATGTGTTGCTAAACATGGCAATGTTTGATCAAGTATAGGTTTGATCAATTACAAGTATGTGATAAATTTTGGCGATTAAAGCTATAAAAAGTCATACATGTCTTAATGGGTATTGTAAATTTGCCTGCCGTTTGTTCATTGCCTAAGATGTGTATGTGGGTCTATGTGTCGTTGTGTTTTGCTAAATTATCATTTTTATTTTGTAAATCCATGTGTCTTTTTTTCCTTCTGAGCCGGTGGTCTCATTGGAAGCAGTCTCTCTATCCTAAAAGATAGATGTAAGATTTGCCACCATCCAACTACTCCCAGACCCTGCTTTCAACGGGATATACTGAGTATGTTGTTGTTGTTGTTCTTGAGTCTTAATACTCATTATAACTTTTAATAGACCATGATAGATATTAATATGTTATATTAGATCTTAAGAAGACAAGATTTCTTATTATGTGTCATCAACAATGACAAGATTGATCATTTTGACCAATTTTGAGTATGTTTGATTTTTTTTTTGGCATACGTCTCTACCATGATTGACCAACTATATGATCATGATCGTCGACTAATATTAAAAGCCGCCATCATCGTCATTAACAAATGGCAGCACAATTAAAAAGTTAGTTTCTTATTCAGGGTTTTGTGGGATTCATCGTATCACCAATGGATTTTCCAACACCAATTATAAATTTTTTTCTTTTCTTTTAGGATATTCTGGGATCTGATGATGAATTACCAAAGGCATTATATACATTATAACCTTTTATGATTTTGTATGATTCAATGTTAATAGATATTTTCGTTAGTGAAAGTTTGTTTTCTAAGTAATGTAAATCTTCAAATATAAATTTTTTATAACTGTAAAAACCAAAATAATTTGATGCTACAAAAACGAAACATGTTTCTATTTAGCAATTTTGGATATTGATAATTAACTACTAAAAACCACGTACATGATATTATGAGAAACAAAAATGTGATAATAAGCAAATTGCAGGCAAATTTATTTCAAACTTATCAAGATAAAGGGATTTCTAGTAATCACAAGCACATGTGATCACTTAATTTTTTTTTAAAAGATGAGTACTAGCTTGCTAAAAAAGCTAAAAGATATTTTGGGACAAAAAGCTAGTTTAACAACTTCAATTCAACACATAAAATAGAGAAAGAAGCTATTCCCTTTTATCTTAATTCCTCATTTGGAAGACAACATGAAAACCAAAAAGAGACATTAATATTGTATCAACACATGCAACTTCACTTCAATGATGATGACCATCTGGACCTCCAGGAGCAAGTCTTTGGGGGGCCTTTTCTAACATCGCCCTCCTCCAGTAATACTTCAGCAATGGTTGATTAAACCCGTGTTTGTTTAGAATACTACGCGTGTCTTCTCTAAGTTGCATGTCAATTAGCGCGCCCTTTGAACTCGACGCACATATCAACACACTTCCTGCTATAAACAGCAAGACAAGAAACTTTAGGCTGGTTACATTACCATGATAATGCAATATTTGTGCAAAACAAAGATAATGATAATTAGAAAGATTTACAAGGTGTTTATATAGAGAAGATCAAGGAAGAAGAGACAAAGGGTTAGTGGATAGTAGATAATCGATGATGAAGCATCATAAAAAGCTTAAACTAAGTGATATCTTAAAGGCAAGGTGACCAATTAGGATCAAAAATCATCCAAATAGATAACTCTTTGACTTTCAAGTTGGAGTGACACTTCTTATGTATAATATACGAGTCATCACCGCGGCCGCCTTGGTTATAAAAAAAGTAAGTTAGATCGAAGCTTGGGGCGCGTACGGTCGGTTTGGTTGTAGAAAAAAGTTGAAGCTTTGGGCACGGTTAGCTTGGTTGTAAAAAAAGTTATTGGGGTGCATATTTAAAGGGCTTTTAATTTTTAAGGTTATCTTCATTTATCTTTCGGGTTGATATATTCGCACCAAGCTTCTTTACTCATTGCTTTAAGTGATAAGATTTTCGTTGATATATGTTTGTTTTTTAGTAACTTTTAGTATATACTGTTTTATAAAAGCTGTATATGACTTGTGATGCGGTTTTATTAAAATTAAAAAAAGGTCCATCAGATATTAAATTTGATTTTTATATAAATTATATTGATATGTAGATAAAAATAAAAGTATCCTAACTTCATATCTTTTCCTAACAAATTTTTTACATTAAAAGATTAAAATAAAACATACATATATTAACTAAAGTCATATCAATTAACGCAACAAGTAAAAACCTTGGTGTAATGGTAGAACCCTCATTTTTTTTAGTTTTGATAAGGAGAGTACAAAATAAGTATATCTAAAAGAGTTCTTTTTTCACTAAAACTAATTCAACTATGTGTGATCATGTACTTTCTAAAATTGTATACAAAATATTGTAAGTTTAAATAAAAAGATTTTAAAATTAAAAGTGTAATAAGAAACTTTAAATATTAGTATTATTAATCAATAGTTAAGATTAAATTACAGAAAAACAATTTGTTAGAATGATTTTATACATGATCACTTTTGTTGATTTTTTTAAGTTTTCTTAATTTTTCTAAACTTTCATAAATTTATAGATAACATCATTTTTATATAAAAATTACATATTAAAAACAAGTGTTTTTAATTTTTAAAACAAGTACAACATTGTTACATAAAATATAAATATTATTTACTTTTTCAGCTCATATGATTTATACTTGTTATTACGTCTTTAATATGTTATACCGCGTCTTTTCATTTGTCATTGTGTTTTTCTAACCATTATTATGTTTTTATAAAATGATGAATTCTAAAAAATATAATAGTGAAATAACACTATTGTATACTTGTAGTACGTAAAATACAATGATAAAATAAAAAAACAATTAATGTAATACATTAAATGTTTCATTTTTTTTCTTGCTTGTCATTATGCTTTCTTGAATGCTACAAGTTTAAAAAACACATTCGTGAAATAAAATTATCGTGTATAATAAATATAATATATAACATAAAATGATTTAAAATATAAAATACATTGATGAGTATATAATAAATGATAAAAACAATTGACACAATAATATAATATTTAGCACAATGAACTGACATATAATTAACTACAATAATCTTATGTATTTTACACAATGAATCAAATGTCCTCGTTTTAAAATTAATAATAGGACACATGTCAAGCTTAAAATCTTCTTTTAACCTTTTATATTAAATACCATTTGTACTCTAACATAAACTCACCAATATATACATGTAATCATATCTCTAATTAAATGCTAGGATTCTAAGAAAAAGATAGTGTCTTTACAATAAGAAACCAAACTTGAGAATCTGTTTTAGGGCTTGAACAATGTAAAACCAAATCTTCATCACCTAATACATAATCACGAACACAAAATAATGCATTTACTATTAGTCGCTTTAATTCATGATCGACAAATGTCAAAAGAGCATGAGAAGTTTTAGTTAAACATCTAGTCATCCTTTTAGTTTTTCTTTTGTTTTTTTTTCTTTTTCCATTTGCATGAAGTTAGTTAAAGACATAAGGACAGATAAGACATAGTTACCTTTACTAGCTAGATGTCAATATTATTTGTCATTATCAACTAACACGAATGTATCAAGCTCTTTGATTTGTTTTGTCATCTTTCTGCCTAATGAGTAATGACAAACTGCATATCCCTTTATGCAGTGACGATATATATATCTTATATGGTTACAACTCGATCTACACACACACACGTGCAGACAAGTGCAAAGATATACAAATGAAGCACACAAGAAGATTGATTAGTAATATGGGACCCTGAATTTTTCATAGGGGGCGGAAGTTGTTAATGGTTGTTTGGCTATCGCGATATAATATATTTTTGATCCATTTGGATCAGATCAGGTCGGATCCAGTTCATTGCCGAGAAACATCGTTAAAACAGTCGTCAAACTCTTGTATTTGCATATATATCAACAACTATATTGAAGCAATTATACTTATAAAAGTGGATATATGTGATGTTTAAAGCAATTACAGTCATAAACTTGATTATATGTAATATGTTCGAAGCAATTATACAAATCGTTAAAACGGTTCATAAGCCATTTAATGCCGATGATATTCAACATGTTTGAGAACTAATGTCGGTCAGTAAATATAACATTAATCTCTCATATCTTAAAAAACCAATCTAAATTTAGCTTGTTTATTCGTCAAAAAAACGTTTATCTCGACTGACTAACACCGACGGATTACAAATGAGACCAAAACCTCAGCAATGGTTACATGTAACATATGTGTTACGGTTTAAATTTAAATTTTCATCACAATCAGAGAACGTTTTGTTGGGGAAACCCTATTGCGTTGACATGTCTACGTCAAAAAGTGGAGAATTTATTCATTTTGTTTTATTTTTTTAATTTTTCTATAGCATCTACATGTTGACGCAATAGAGTAAACATATGCCCGTAAACATATGCCCTAGTGGTAATCTATGAAGTCGACATGTATCATGCTGACTTTTGGGACCTTTGGTGACCAGCTAGTTAGGCAATAGTGGTTTTTTCTAGTAATATCTGTTTAAGAAAGCTTTTTTGTAGTGTTTGTATTTGTTTCTTAGATTATTTATTTATTTTTTCTATTGATTTTTGAAACTAAATACATATGTTTTTGTGTTGAGGTTAGTGATAGTGGATTGGGGGATGGTGGCCGGTGTCTAGTGTTGGGTGGGTGGTGCCGTGGTGTTGGTGGTGGTAGAAGATGAAGATTCGGATAATATTGAAAATAATGTAAACTTAATAACGTATAGAGGGACGGTTCGGCAACAATTGCAATAAAAATAAAAATATGCTTCAACAACCAAAAAATAATACAAGTGGAGGCCGGTTAAGAATTGTACAATTAATTGTTAATTTTTCTTTTTGTTAAATGATAAGTCAAATCATGGTAAATAATGTTTCATCTCTTAAAAACTAGGATTGAAGGAATTAAGGGAGCGTTTGGTTGGAAGGAATGGAATGAAATGGAATGGAATGAAATTGAGAAACTAGTATAATTTTCAAGTAAAATTATGTTTGAGTGGGTAATGAAATGTAAAACCTAAGGGAATGTTCACCTCAAATTCCCTTGGTTGTGTGATTTCAAATTCCCTCTCTAGGTGGAAGGATTTTGAAATCCCGCAACCAAGAGAATTTGAGGTGAAACATTCTATTGGGTTTACATTTCATTAACCACTCAAATATAATTTTACTTGAAAATTGTACTAGTTTCTCAATTCCGTTCCATTCCATTCCATTCCTTCCAACCAAACGCTCCCTTAAAGGTTCTATGTGGCAATTGTCCGGTTGTAGAATTAAAATTATAGCTATTTACAAATTATGAAATTATAAAATATATATATTTGATAAGGATAAGGATAATAGTTGTAATAACATTTAAAAAATTAAATTTCAATAATCTAAACTATTATAATATTCAGGATAAGGCTAACCAAGTAGATAGATTTTTTTTTAAAATTCTGATTGTTTTCCCGGTCACGAAAGGTGACAGCCTGCACTATGAGTGCTTACTGCTCCTCTTGCAGCAATTGCAGCCTCCTCTCTAAATCTCTTATGTTTTCTTTGGCAGTGCCAATGCGTCTTTTACCTCTGCAGGATCTATTGTTCAAACATTTTCAAAAAGAAGTTTAGCGCTTTTGAATTTCATTTTTCAGTAGTCCTATTTTGGCAAAAATTGCAGAAAAATTGTTTGCCTCAACATCCACAACCATACGTACCAGCTGTTTCACTAATGATAATCCATTCTTCTATCATTTCACGAAAAGAAGTTTTGCGCTCTTGAATTTCATTTTTTAGTTGTTTCATTTTGACAGAAATTGCAGAAAGCGTGTTTGCCACAACATCCACAACCATACGTGCCAGCACACCAATTATAATATCAAGTTTTACTTTTGTTCAAGACGCGACGACGACGACGATTATTATTATTGTTTAGAAAGTATATAACTAAAAGATAAAAAGATGAGATATTAATATAAAGTTGGGTCTCTGTGTGGTAAATACCGTTAAGTTCATCAAATAAAACCAAATAATCCTTTTTAAGAATCTCAATTCTTTAATAAAGAGTGGCTAGTCCAACAACGTATTGTAATAATTCATCCTTCGTCAAATTCAGGTTTCATCATGCAATTTAATTAAACTTTTTTAAAAAACTGAATTTTAAAAATACAGGTAAAGATTCTCCTAAAGTTGGAGCACGTAAGAATCCGTTGAAAGGGTCTACGGAGATCCCACCACATAGTCTTGGTGGATAGAACAATGACAAACAAGTGTGTTTTTTTTTAATAAACTTAACGCATTCTGTTTCGAAGGATAGATGCTATATTAATCGAATCTATCTATTCGTTTTCCGCTGCGGTGACCACATCCCCAATACTATCATGAGGAAACTTATAACTATAAATATTCTATCTCAACTCAGAGCATTTTTAATTCGAGCGAGACTCAAACCTGAAACCTTTTTATTTTTTATTGTATTGATACCTAACTCTAACTATTTGGGTTGAGGCTCATTTGTAACAAGTAACAACAAGTGCTTTTTAATTAATCAAATCATGCAGTGTCTATTAATTTGCATCAAATGCATCGAGACAACCACATAAACTAGATTACTAAAATGACAAAATCAAAATTATATACATGCGTATATAGATAAATCAAATAACAAAAAGTTTTTTTCGTGAAGTGTATGAAATGATACTAAATCTTTTTATCATGTTTATATTGTTAAGATTTATATTGTTAAGATTGAGACAATGTAAATATAGTATATAATAAAAATAAAAGATTCGAAAAGGGTGAAAGGACAAAAACAAAAAAAAAACCCTCTATTGTTAGACTTATATTTGGGTTAAATTTATTTTCATTATATTTTTAAAATCACAAAACTTTTATATTCTTAGTTATATATACGTATATTTCTTTTTAAAAAAACCTTTATTGTTAGACTTATATTTGCAATTTTAACACAAAAGTTGATAGTTTTAGTTTATATCTTTTATTTTAATTTCATCCCTCTTGTCATATATAAATTACGCATTTAACCTGTCTTATTTTTTTATTAATTTGTTTTTCTATAATAACTTTTGTTCGATAATTTTTTAAAAAGAAATGTATAGCTGATTTTTTTTGTCAACACTTGGATATTTTTAAAAAATTGAGTTTTATTTAAAATCAAGTATTTTTTATCATTGTAAACTATAGGGACCATTACAGTACCACGACAAACCAAAGTGGTTATGAGCAAAAAACATTGTTGTCGGTAATGGTACCATCATAACCGTTTTGATATTTGTTTTTATGGTTTTCGACGAGCCGATATAATACTGACCAAACTCACTTCAAGTTGTGCTTAAATATAACTAAAGACCGCTTTTAGATATATGTACAACTATGCTACATTTTACTAAGCATGTGCGTTACATCTATGTAATAATCATATATGTAACAGCAATGGTTACATATATGTAAACTACTATGTAACAAATTACGTAAATGTAACAGGTAGTGATTATTAAGTCACAACCCATGTAACTTTATGTATGACTAAGGGGCTGTTTGATTGTGCTGACTGAGTAAGATCTGACTGAGTAAGAAACTGACCCAGTAAGAAGTTCTGACTGGGTCAGATCTTACTGAAAGTTGGTTGTTTGATTATGTATCGGACCCAGTAAGAAAACATATATACTTGACAACATAAGCTATATACTTGACAACATAATCAACATATACTTGACAACATATACACACACACACACATATATATATATATATATATATATATCAAACCAACATATGTACTTGACACATATATACTTGACAACATAATCAACATATACTTGACAACATATACACATATATATAGATCAAACCAACTATTGTGCTTTCTCCAAATCACCTAAAAATCCAATATATATGCTGCTAATTGAAAGAACAGTTAAACAATATATATGCTGCTAATTAACAACCAACCTAAAAATCAAACTATTGACCTAAAAATCCAAACTATTGAAAGATCTGCTAATTAGATTATATTTACCCACACAGTTGAACAATATATATGCTGCTAATTAGATATTTACCCCCTTTTGAAGTAGATCTTGTGAAGCTAGTTGAAAGAACAGTTAGATCTGAAAATCATCAAAACCTAATCATCTAACAACACATTATCAAGCACCAAAATGAAGAAAATTAGCACACGTACCTGCAGATCGAGGAGGGGAGATGGTTGTCGGTTTCGTTGCAAGTGGGTGTCGCAAATGTGTCGCCGCAGATGGAGGAGTGTTGCGGCGGTGGGGGTGTCGCAGGGGGGCTGTGCGCGGTGGGGCTGTGCGCGGTGGGGGTGTGCGCAGTGGGGTGTCGTGACGGTGGGGTTGTCGCCGGCGGAGGTGTCGCCGGCGGGGGTGGGTAGCGGGGGTGTTGGCAGAGCACCTTGTTGAACGGGATTGTTTCTTCAGAGATTTGAGGAGGTTTGTGTGTGGAGAATGGGTCAGCAAGCATTCTTTTAAAGTCTGGGTCAGAATCTAACCTCTCGGTCAGCCGGGTCAGATTACAAATCAAACGGGCTGACTGTTGATCCGCTGACCGGGTCAGCCGGTCAGCCCAGTCAGCCCATATCAAACACCCCCTAAATGTGATGATTATCGGCTACGTATATGCAACCAATATGTAACTTTATGAATAATTTCTAATATTACTATAAAAGTTGGCTCCATGTCAATACGGTTTGGCATATGCATTGGAATGGCTTAAAGCTATTATGAATCATATGTAAAAGAGATTCACTTTCTTGTGTAGCAAAAAGCTATTTTGATAAAGGTGTGTTGAGTCTAACCTAGAGCTTGGTGGGTCAACCTGCTCTACATATAAAGTATGACCTGATATTATTTAGGTGGTGTTTGTTTTTTTTGCAAAACCTCTTCCTCACCTCTTCATCTGCGCGCACGCAGACGCGGAAAGAGGTTTTAAGTGCGCAGATTGTTTGTTTTTTGAAAGACGTTCATTAAAAAAGGTCTTCCCGACGTCTGCGTGGAGAAGACGTGGTCTTACCACTTCTCAACTCTTCTCAACCTCTTCTCCTTTACTCGCAACCCTTTCACCCCAACCCTTTCAGACCGTCTCCTCCCACCACTCCTCTCCCCACCGTCGCAGCCCTCCCCCTCCTCAGTCGCAGTCGCTCCCACCGGCGCTGCCCCCCCTCCGTGGCCCTCCTCCGGCACAACCTTCCCCTCAGGCAGCCTTCCCCACCGGCGCCGAGCTGTGAAGTCGTTGATTCACGTTCTGAAGACCGGCACAGAGGTGTCCAAGCAGAACGCAACATGTGCGTTATTGAGTTTAGCTCTGATTGATGAGAACAAGGTGTCGATCCGAGCTTGTGGAGCTATTCCGCCATTGGTGTCGCTGTTGATCAACGGTTCGAAACGAAGAGGCGGGGATGGCGGTGTATGCAGGCGTTGTGAGGCTGTTGGTGGAGCGGTGGTGGCTGCCGGGAGCGGGGATGGTGGAGAAGGCGATGGCGGTGTTGAGCAACTTGGCGGTGGTGGAGGAAGGGTGGACGGCGGTTGTGGAGGAAGGCGGTGTTCCGGCGCTGGTGGAGGTGGTGGAAGGTGGTGCTTCTGTGAAAGGGAGGGAGTTTGCGATGGTGACGCTGCTACAGTTGTGTGAAGGGGTTAATGGTGGGAGAAACAGAGGGTTGTTGGTTGTAGAAGGTGTGATTCCACCATTGGTGGCTCTTTCGCTAGAGTTAAGGATAAGGTATCATCTTTGATCAATTTCATTTTGCAGTGGACGAATTAGATGTTGGATATGCATATTGTCAACCAATTTAGAAGAGATGGTTTCAAGTATCATACATAATACTGTTGGGTTTTTGATCAATTGTTAGATTATTAATGGATTAACAAGATGACATTTATTTTAATTTAACAATGAGTCTTTAATTGGTTGTTTGAACTCTTGGTGCTTGTTTGAAGCATCTGTTTGTTCATGTATTTATTGCATTGTTCATGTCAAAATTGTACATTTTTGCATTGTGATTTGGTTTAGAAAATAAGTGTCGTTTAATTACAGAATATTTCAGCATTCTGTAGATGTTAAAAAAACAAACAGTCTTTTTTTTATAGACTGCAGACGTTTGGTCCACCTCTTCTACTGCAGATGTCTGCAGATGTGGTCCGAAGACTACAGACGTTTTCCTGCAGAAAAAACAAACAGCACCTTAGTTGAGAGGATTTTTAATTCCAACAATTAGTTATTGACTTAGTTAAGTCAAGAAGAAGTTTAGTTTTATTGCTACAAAGGCTACCATCCCACTACTTAATTTATGTTTATCAACAATCTTAATTTTCTCATATTGTGTTCTTACTTATTAGTATTAAAGTTCTATTCTATAAATCTTCGTGTCAACAAGCTTCACCCTAAAAGTAGCTTCTTTTAATGTGTTTCTCCTCACACATCAATAAACAAAATCTTCATCTGAGAAAACCCATAAACAAAAATCTTCATTGGCTTTTTGTGTAACTTCTTCCTGTGTAAATAATAGAATATGGCATTAGGAATGACACTGACGAATACAAAACTTTCGTTATGGGAGAGATCAAAAATAATGAACATAGAATGGTTGATCATTCAAGGAAACAAGCATTGTAACAAAAATTAAGGAACAAACAATCAAAACTAACATAAACAAATATAAACATGATATGTCATATATAACAAGTTACAAACAATAATCACACAACTTATATATATATATATATATATATATATATATATATATATATATATATATATATATATATATATATATATATAGGATCAGGATCATTACAGAACCATTTTTTATTTTCAGAACCAAAAGAACCATTGACTTACATAAATGTAAATTATAAACCATTGGTTTACATAGATTTAAGTTAAACCCGGTGATATTTAGTTGTTTTTTTATATTTTATTATTCATGTCTGATATACACATATGTAAAACAGGTCAAGTATTACCAGACTTAATATACATTTATGTAAATCAATGGTTCTGTAGTTTTGAAAATAAAAAGTGGTTCTGTAATGATCCTAACCCTATATATATATATATATATATATATATATATATATATATATATATATAATTATACAACTTATAGGACAAGTATACAGCCAATGTTTATAATTACAAAACTTATATTTTTAATTATGCAACTTATATCTACAACACATTAATGTTTTCTTTTAAAAAAAATATTTTTTTTTCAAAAGTACATATGGCAAGTCTATACTCATTAAAATAAAAAAAAAATTGTTCTTACAGTGTAATTTTTAAAAACAATAATGTTAATTGTATGAGAAATGTATATGCTTTTGAAAAAATGAGAGATTTTATAAAAGTAAAAAATATAGTCTATTCTAATTTTACCTCTTCAAACCCTTTTTATACGAAAAAAATTGTTTCTTTCATGCATGATAATTGTATTATCATATCCGAGTCATAATTAATTTCCTAGATTAATAACTCGCACTCTTTATACCCTTTGGACGATCTTCTTCATATTAACATTTTTCATATATATATATATATACATATATATATATATATATATATATATATAAGTATATAAGTATATATGTATATATGTATGTATGTATAGTCATATATATATATATAAAGTATATATATATATAAGTATATATGTATATATATATATAACTATATATGTATACATATATATTTAACATTTTTCATATATATATATATATCTACATATAATATATATATATATATATATATATATATATATATATATAAGTATATATGTATATATGTATGTATGTATAGTCATAGACCACCACTAATAGTAATAAGCGGACCCTACGTAAGGTACCTTGTTATCTTTTAACATGTCATTCAACAAAACTTAAAAAGGACCAAGTACCCAAATAAAAGATAATTTCTTACACTGCTCAAGGTTCCACAAAAATAAGATAGGTGGCTTACAAGCCTTATGTATCGTTACAATATAGAAACATATATATTAAGCCCTCATTTTATCATTTCAAGCATTGACTCGATCACTAAGAACATATCTTCTTTGTGTAATCTATTGGCGCGCGTGCTAATGGTGTCTAGGGTCAGGACCGCCCGGCTCCTCCTGTCGATCTTATAACGAGAACCTAGGTCCTCCATATTATGCCTTCGCACACTTTCTTCTAGTATTTCTCTTGCTTTTTCAAGCAAAACGCCCCCATTTCGCTCTTTTGACCAAAGGGTAGTAAGAACCCGTGTTTCTGAGATTGTAAGTGAAATTAGAACAAGAGTTAGAAATAACCAAAACCTAGAAGCAAATGCCATTTTTCTTGATGTTTGAAAATGATTTGTGATGGTAGAGGTGATATGCTAGCTAGAATACTTGAACTTATATAGACATCCATTGAGTATTGACTCAAAATAGTGTTATTTAATTGTAATAGCAACTCAGAGTGTAACCACTTTGATACCTTAGTCAGTATTGCAATTTCTTAAGTGTTTTGACTATTTCATAACTAATTAATTAATATTTAAAAAATGTTCATATATTGAAAATTGAAAATAAAGACAATCTTCTTCCCCTAGCTAGAGTAGCTAGGTATGATACTATGAGAGTTATCTAGCCAACTTTTTATGTTCTTAAGAATATAAATATACACCAACCAATATGCTCCAAGAAATGTGATAATGTTAACCACATTGCATATAATCTACAGGCTGGGTTGCATTTAAAAGCTTTCATTTGGTAATTTGTATGTTTTCATAGCTTAATACTACTATAGAAGTTGGCTCCATGTCAGTAAGGTTTGGCATTATGCATTGCAATGGCTTAAAGCTATTGTGAATCATATCTTAGATGGATTCACTTTATCGTCTAGTAAAAAGCTATTTTGATGAGCTGCGTAAAGCGTAAACCAGAGGTGGGTGGTTCAACCCGATCTACGTATGAAAGTATGACTTAATCGTTGTTTAGTTGTGAGGCTTTATGATTGGCTTTTTACGCGAGTAGTTATTGACTTAGTTAAGTCGCGAAGGAGTGGTAACATTAGTTTCTTCCTAATTTATATTAATCCGCAATCTTAGTTTTCTCGTATTGTATTCCAAGTATTAAAGCTCAATTCAGTAATAGTTTCCTTCTTATAAGATCTTTGTGCCGATAAGCTTCTCCTTATCGGTACATCTTCTAAACATGGTGTTTTTTCATGACACGTCAATGCACACGAACAAGCAACAACTAACACCTTCTTGATCTTGCGGTCAATGCCGACATATCTTTAGGAATTGAAACCCCTAAACAGAACCTTCACTGGCTTTTTACGTAAATTCTTCCTATTTAAACAATAGAATCTTGCACTGGAAATACAGTGACGAATACAAATATTTTTGGACAATAAACGGCCCCACCAATAAAAAAAACAAATAATGAACATATAATGAGTTGATGATTTAAGAAAACAAACATTGTAACAAAACTTAAGAAAAGGAGACGAATCATGTACGGATCAAAACTAATAAAAGAAAAGTAAATAGAGGAAGGAAAGGTGAGTATTACTATAATATTATTGTTCATAACTAAAAGTTTATAAGTTTAAATACCGTAAAACATATATGTAATGATTCAAAAATAAAGTATGTTTAAAAGAAAAAGAAAACTATATTATTATAAGGGTGAGATATTCTACAAAATGTATTTTTGTTACAAGGTGTGAGAAGACACAATAAGACTAAAAAAGTCACAAAAAAATTAGATCTCACAAACTAACTCAAATTTCAAAAAATATTTTAAAGTTTCTGTTCCTCTCGTCGTACTCTTTCAGAAAAAAAATAAAAAAATCAAAAAAAAATTTCATTGTCTTTTTATGACACAATGACGTCATTAATTCTTTTATAATGACACCATGACGTCATTGTGTTTTTCATAATGACGTAATGACGTCATTGTGTCTTTCATAAATGACACAATAAAAAAACGTTAATTTTTTATTTTGTTATTTTTTATTTATTTATTTTTTTTAGTGAGGACAACTAGGAAACAAAAGCTCGGAACTACTTTTTTGAAATTCGATTTAGATTGTAAGATATAATTTTTTTTTATGATTTTTTGACTCATTATGTTTTCTCACACTTTATAGCAAAAATACATTTTATAATAAAAATACATTTTGTATTCAAAATCTCTTTCTTATTATAATATTGGTGACCGGCCGGCGGCCAGCAAATATGAACTTTAAATTTTAGTGTTATTAATTAAATTAATCAAACATGTACAATTTGACTTTTGCCAAAGGGCATGTCTTTTCTATCCATCCCTTAATATTTAATATTGTACTTTTAGGGATAAAAAGGTCGAACAAAGAGCGGCTGCTTTTAGCTGTGTTTTGTTTAAATTAAGGTTTGATAATGCAATTGTAGATAAGCAAAATTGGTTTTTTATAGAGTCGAGTCCCGACCAGAACATATTTAATAAACACAACTAAGAAATAAAGAGATCCATATGGATCACAAATATTATTATTTTTAATTATTTTAAACCCACAAGTATTAAAAATAAACGTGTAGGGTGTTTAATTTAGCTCCTGCTTTGCGTAGCATCTGGGAAGTGATTGTATTGTTCGTGATCTGATGTACATAATCTTATCTTACACTTGTGGAAAAGGATGCTTCACTTGGCCGGCTTGTATCTTTGCTCTTAATAGGACAAATTATCAACATTTCAAGTTGTTCAAGGTCGTCCTTTAAACTTAACAAGCATATGACTGTTAGAACATTTTAGGGTAAGTTTGGTTTGTGAATTTCGTTTAAAGAATTATAAGTAGTTGAAGGGATTGAAATTGTAATTTTAAAAAGTTAGAATTTATCAAATGACGTTGAAGTTTTAACGGATGTAAGGAAAAATAATCGTTAAAAAATCATATTTATCACCTCAGCCACCTACCAATCAACACCACATCCGTCTCATTAGGCACAACCGCCACCACCTACCATTCATCATTGGTGGCGGGAGACGACGAGGGTAGCAGAAGCGGCAGCGGTGATGACAACGATGAAGATCATGGTGGCAAGGGCGACAACGCAGAAGAGGGTGGTGACGGGGGTTGCGGATATAATGACAACAACGGGTAGCTGATGGCTACGGCAAATATTGTGTTGAAAAGAATGTTGAAATCTTTCCCTTAAGAAAACTTTTTAAGGGAATTTGAATTTTCAACAAATTCTACCAACTACATACATTAAGAATTTGAATTCATATTTTATCTATAAGTATGGGTTAATTATAAAGCAAATATTGTGTCTATATAGCCACAGAGATCATTATAGTACTCTTGAGGGACTAATATCACTGAAGCAAAAAGATAAAATAATAAAAACTTGTGCATTTCAAGTTTGTTGATAAAGTGTATATAAAACAGAGTTTGTACTTAGAGTTAAAAGATAACAGGATGTGCATTTAGATTCAAAGCTGTAAACATGGTATAAGATAAATCTCAATAGAGTTTGGTCACATGTTAGTTACAAAAGGCATGAAAATGACAATTTTGACCAAAGAATCTGCCTAAGTTAATTGATTCTTTGACATAATTTTGAATAATCTAACCATTTAACTGTTTGAGTTTTGATAAAAGTTATCCAATAAGAAATTGACATGTGTGGAAAACGAAAATCATGTTTTTTGAGGGACTTTCTGGCAAGATAGCATTTTACTACACGTCGAGAAAACAACCAAAGGATGTTGTGCTTCCACAAAGTTCAGCTTTACGACACTAGTCATTATTTTAACACTTCTTGACAAAATTGACCTACCCAACGATGAAATCAAGCAAATGGTACCATATGTCCATCGAGTTAAAAATTTTTGGGACTTATGAGTGAAATAACGCAACCAAATGTATTCTCTTAGTTTAGCTCCAAAACTTCAAGTTTTCGCTTTTAGCCGAGGTGCAATGTTATGATTATGTATGTTTTAAGGAGAATTTTAACAATCTAATTGTGGTGTTCAACGGTTTTATGGTTATGAAGCTTTTTTAAGCTCATATGTTAATCGAACCAAACCGAATTTGTTATAATTCTTTAGATGTATAGTAATAAAAATGATAATTTACTACACAAGGGTTTAGTATTTTCTAATTAAACCTTTTAATTTCATCTCCTAAAAAATTAGTAGTAATTTAAATTAAATAACACGAGAAAGTCAACGGAAATGACAAACCCTAGCACTATCCATGAACACGAAATGGATAATCATGATTCATGTCACATTTAGCCACATAATTAGTTGGCATCCAACGTATTTGAAAGTGGTATTAAACTAAGGATCAACTTATCATGCGTGAAACGGTTCTTTTAAGGCTTAAATATTATTTGTATTTCTAGTTGTAATTATCTATTCTTATTATTACATTTGGTCGGTGGTGGGTGCTTTGTTTTTTTTCTTTTCTTTTTTTTTGTTGTTGTTTTGTAGTGTGTTTTTTTTTTTTGCGTTTGTGTTTTTATAGAGTTTGTTTTGGGTGTGGGTTCGAGGTTTGGGGATGGGATTTTTCTTGTGATTTTTTGTTGTCTGGACACGTCTCTTTGATGTGTGTATCGATTATGTTCGTTTATAGGGTTCGTTGGCGTTGTCTTTCTCCGGTTTCCTACTTTCTTTCTTTCGTTATCGATACCCTGATGATCCTCGCTTTAAGGTTTGGGTTTTCCTTTTGTTTGCTTTTTTAGGGGCTTTGATTTTTGTCAGTTTTTCTATTTTGGACTGTGTCATCTTCTTGCGTCTTTGATTTTCGTCTGTTTTGTGTACGGGGTTGGGCTTTGATTTAGTTTTTGGTTTTGAATGTTCTTGTGTGTTATGGATTTGAGGTTTTGATGTGTGTTTACTTTGTGTTTTGCTGATTTTATGGTTTCAAACCTTCATTTTGATTTTGATTTTGGTTTAGGGTTACGTTAAACTCGCATAGCCGCGACAACGCGCGGCATCAAAACCTAGTTATTATTATTATTGTTACGTTCGTTTAATGTTATTATAATTTCAAAAGTGAAGTAAATGTTATCTAGTAGATATGCCTCTCTTTAATTACCATTATTTGAGATTCACGAAGCTGAAATGTTGATATTAGAAGATTTTTTTAAAAATTCATATTCTAGTGGTAAACGATATATTTCTGAACCAATACCACTTATGCAACGAAAGAGCTAAAATGTTTCTTTCACCCCACGATGATAAAAAGAAAATTATGTGAAACAGGTCTGGTTGCCTGTTAACAATATTATTTTTTATAATATAGGCATGTGATATCGTTTTTCACATGTAAATTAGTCAGGTTGATTACGAGACAATTTTGTTGGGATTTTATTTTGGAAAATGAATTATAAGGTTTTGTGATTTGCTTGTTTCATCTTTGAATTTAATTTTAGGTGTTTCAACTTTGAATTTAGATGTATAAATTTGAACTTTGAACACAATTTGAGTGTTTTAACTTTAGGTTCATCGTGAATACCAAGATAAGCATTGGTTGCTAAATGCACTTGAACATCTTAAAAACCCACCTATTTGAACTTTCTCATTTTTCTCTAAAAAGTTCTAAGAAATAGGTGTGGAAACAAGCCGAGCCGCTCGGGAGCTACTGAAGATCGGATCGATAAAAATCTTGAAATGAGCCGAGCTTTATCGAGCCCAAGCCGATCCAAGCCCTAGCTTGAAAAAAAAACTCATATAATTATCGAGCCCGAGCCCGAGATTCACGTATCGAGCTCGAGCAGACTCGCGAGTCTATACGAGCTTTTTATTTATATATATATTTTTTAATTTATTAAATATATTATATAAAAATATATTTTTATATAAAGTTATGATAAAACACAATGAAATAATATGTATAATGTTATGTATAAAATATAGTCATAAATATATACCAAAGTTAAATATAAAATATTAAAAACAATATATAAATAATAAATGAGCCAAGCCCGAGCGGAACTCGAGCTCTCCTAATGTAACATCACGTATTTGCGTTAAATAAAAAAAATTAATTTTATTTAATACGTTGATTGTAATTCCAAAATCTCAATAATCATAATAATATTAATATTGCTATTAATAATTGTAAAAAAAAATAATAATAAAAATAAACAATTATAAAAAAAATTTGATTTAAAAAGTCTAGGGGGTATCTTGTAAATTATGAAACTTATTTATAAGACTTTAGCGTAAAATAATAAAACAATCAAAGCACAGGGACCATTTCTGTAATTCTGGCAAACATCCCAACCCCACCCCCATTTCCCCTTCGCTGTATTCCCGTGTTTTCTTCCTTTCACCATTGTCGGCCAAACATCCTCAACCAAACGCACTACGGACTTTTATATTCGAAAGCAAACCCGCACTAACGAACATTAACTCGTTTATAATCAACCATCGTGCTTAATTTCGTTCGAAAAACAACAAAAAAACCACCCATTCGAACACCCGAAGCCGTCGACCTGCAACTCCCTTTAAAACCCAATGTTCGATTGATTTAACCAAATTGATAACGGGCTTTTAATCCTTATCATCATACGAAGCTACCTACGAAACTAATTTGATTTTCATCAAGGTTTGAGCATCAATCGATCAACACGAGGTCGCGGTCTGTTCATCAAATATTTCACCATTAATTCAATCATATACGAGGTAAATACACACACCCACACACTCGAATTTACATGGGGAATCAAAGCCCCATGATCGTTTCTGTAATCGTTGTCGATTTGGTGTTCAATTGGACGAGATTCGAACTAGGGCTCGAATTGGAGTTTGGGGTTTTGGTTATATTGGTGTAAAACAATTTCAACCCGGATTCTTTCGCGGTTGTATGCTTAGCCCACTGGTTCCTGCGTCCCAAGACCAACCGGAGGTCCCGGGTTCGACCCCGGGCCACCTCAAATCTTTTTAATATTTTTTTAAGCCTTATAAAATTCGGAAAAATATCTAAAATTATAAAAATGTTTTTATGAACATTAAAAATTTTTAGAACAACTTAATTAATTTCTGAAATTTATTTTTAACATTTTATCTATTTTAATAAATGTTTTAAATAAATAAAAATTACAAATGAAACAAAATTATTAAAATAAAAGTAAACTTTTAATAATAATTTAATTTATTAAATTATTATTCGACACGGTACTACTTTTAATTTATTCAAATAATATTTATTATTGTTTAAATCATGATTAAATATAAAAGTTTTATACCTAAATCATTCCAAAAACATTTTCATTTCTTTTAGCCATTTAAATAATTAAATATTTTAATTAATTGATATAATTAATTAATAAATTAATTATTTATTTATTTTCCACACTTTCACAATAAAACAAATGGTTACGCGTATTGATACGTTTATTTTAAAATTCTAAACATAATCATTTCCAATAAATTCATTTTACTTATTTCAAAACATTTTTAACTAAATAAATTATTTAATTTAAACTACCATTCAAAACCAAATAAAAACCCTAATCTATTTCCAATTCTCACATTATTATTATTCTAAATTCGAGACACCGTTCCTTAGGTTAATCATAAGGAAATTGTAGGTGTCAAATCTATCACGTTCAAAATTCAATCTCATCAATCAGGTGAGTATTCATATCCCCTTTTTATATCATTTTCTATTTGGGGGAAATCATGTGATACAATATATTCAATCATGATATTCTATTGTTATTTCATTCTAAATTCAATTCAAGACAGGTTATGTTATTACTTGCAATTATGTGAACATACTATGGTAAACTGGACGACAGTAAAACCCTAATTCAATCAATCAATCCTGGTATCAATGGTAGATCTACTGGTTTGGGATAATCCACCCCACATGGCTTACGAGTGGTGATTATACAAACCCACCCCATATGGCTTACGAGTGGTGATTGTGCCAGAGACAAGTAGTCAATCTATGGTGTTTGTGTGCAAGTCTATTATATGCAAGTATCAAGTCAAGGGGTTTATATTGTGTCGGTTTATCTATATGCTTTACTATTGCAACATAAGTCTTAATATTACCTTGTGAATTGAATTATTCTCAATCAATCAATCAATCTATATGTATACTCAAAACTATGATTACTCACCAGCTAATTCGTTAGCTGACTTTATTTTCTCACATGATTTCAGGTTAAGCAAGCTAGTGGACTTCTACTTGATCATATAAGACCTGGACTTAGTCAAAACAAAATACAATTACTATTTGTGACTTTAACTGTTGTATTTGTATCTGTTAAATTCATGTTATCCTGTAATCTGATTTTAATATTATTATCACTATTAGACAATCATGAGTTATGAACAATCAATCATTCCCTCGTCCGCTCGGATGATTCCGCCGTCGGTCGGGGTGTGACAGATTGGTATCAGAGCCATGGTTATAGGGAATTAGGTTATTAGAAATGGAATGACCTAGACTATAACTAAGTACCTTTACACGTGAGTCCTCTCATGGATTTTATATGCTTAGATAGGATTTTATGTGCTTTACATGTTTATACATGATTATGTGGTTATATGCCTTATGTGATTCTTCTTATACTTTGAATCTATCAATATACACACGAATCTTAACTCATATTCTAAGGCATTGTGTGCCTAATTCAAGTGATTTCAAACTCCAAAACTCGATTGTTATTCATGGTTTTCAAATCTCGTAAAGTCCGTGTCACATGACCGAGAACATGCAATGCTGGAAGAGTGGGATACCTGTATCTTAAGGTGTTCTGTCTAGGCAAGGTATTCATACAACTTGATTACCTTACCTGGGAACCCTCGAGATGAGTATTCGCTTATAGGTACGCATGTCCTCGTTAAGGTTGTGGTGGACACAAATACTTTGATAAGTCAACGTATTCGCTTTGGTTTGCGAATCGAACGTTTACACTCCTAACCTCTCATTGTTATTCTAAACAATCTCATTAACGATTTTATTATTTTGAAAAGTTTTAAAAACCAATTACCCGTTTCTCATAGAGGTTTCTTCTTTCCATATTATACAGAATGGCTTCTCGTCGAATCCGTTCACGATCTAGAAACTCTGGCCGTAAGATTTCTGCTATTGTAGCACGTGAAGTTACTGCGGTCATCCCAACTCTACTTACCCATTTGAACCAAGGCAACAATACTGTCCAAAACCCAATTGCACCAAACCCTCCCCGAACTTGTACTTACAAACATTTCAGTTCTTGCAACCCCACTAAGTTCAGTGGAACTGAAGGTGCTACTGGATTACTACAGTGGTTCGAAAGCATCGAGAACACTTTCCTAAACAGTGAATGCCCTGAAAATCTAAAAGTCCGGTATGCCACAAGTGTTCTCCAGAAACGCGCACTTACTTGGTGGAACGGGGAGAAACGAACCCGTGGAATTGAAACTGCTTTAGCATTGACGTGGGCTGAAGTTAAGGAACTCATGACTAAAGAGTTCTGCCCAAGAATGAAGTCCGAAAACTGGAAGCTGAGTTCTGGGAGTTAACCCAAGACAGTGGCGAGAACCTCGCATACACTAACCGATTCCATGAACTGAGCCTTTTGGTACCGCATCTTGCTACCCCTACCTCCCGAGCCATCGAGAAATACATTGGTGGTCTACCCATGCAGATTCAGGATACGGTGCTAGGAAGGAATCCTTCCACACTAGAAGATGCTATCAGGCTGGCTGCACAGTTAACCGATAATCATGTGAAAGCTGGTTCCTTAGCCAGAAAAGGATCGAAGAAGAATACTGATAAACTTCATAACGAAACCGTCAAAACCGATCAACCTGAGCTTTCCAAGAACAAGAAGAGGAAGGCCAATTCTCAAAACTTTGCTATGATTACCCCTGCTGTGCCAATTAATCAAGTACCTCCAACTCGTCAACCAGCAGTAAACAACCAATCACTAATGAAAAAGCCATACGCTGGACCCTATCCGCAGTGTAACAACTGCAATTATCACCATCCCGCTGACATTCAGTGTCGTCAATGCACAAACTGTGGTCGTTTGGGTCATACATTCAACGTGTGCAGGAGTGCTGCTAAAGCTCCGACCAATGCACCAGTTCACCAAGATCTTCCTGCAATTACCCAGGGTCGTGCATGCTATCAATGTGGTGATCCGAACCATTTCCGCAATCGATGCCCTCAACTTATCAGCCTAGTTCCTACGGCTCAAGGACGTGCTTTCAACATCAATACCCAACAAGCTCAAGCCACCAATGATGTGGTGTTGAATAATTCGTGTCCTTGATTTCGTCTTCATGATGTAATTCAAGATTTGTAATCGTGATTTTCCTTTTGTTACATTGATGTAATTTGAAAATTTCTAAATTTCTAATTGAGATATTTTTCCTTTCGTTGTTAACTCGAACTTTGAACCGTTTGCACCGTGGGAGATGCAACAGTTTGCAAGTCAACCTATGACTAAGGACACTCGAATCTCCTAAATGATTTTAACTCATCAAACAGGGGTGATTCCCTTAATTTGGTGATGATTCTTTATTCATTTCAATAAATGGTTTTCCAATGACGTGTTTTATGAAATTTCATTCTCTGGATTAGGGTGATTTCCTTATCTCGAGGACTGACTTCAATTATTCTCTTTGGAACTTACATTTCACAAATGACATGATCCCACCAAAATAGGATTGAAACCCGTACTTTGGTGACAAATGTCAATCTTTGATTGTTTTCTTGTTATTATCAAGCTCAATCATCAAGATACGCGTGAAATTCATACCTTGATGATAATTTCATTTTCATGGATTGTATTTTTTCAAATGAAACGACCTCATCAAAGTAGGAGTGAATTCTGGATTTTGATGAAGAAGTTCATCTTGTTATATTTTGTTTTTGTAAAAAAAATTCATCGTTAAGATAGGAGTGATTTCCCTTACCTTAATGGTGAGTTATCTCGTCTTATTTCTGTAGATCCTCAGATCAAACTTTTGGATTGGTAAGCTAGTGGTCATACCTTGAAAGTACACCATCAAGTTAGGGGTGAAAACCAGACCTTGATGACTATTCTCATTTCTTGATCTCCCACTTACCAAGGTTGTAATCAAGTAACGAGAAGCATGTAGTAACTTGAAGGGTGAAATAATATAGTGTTTCGACCTATCAAGCCAAAGCATGACCTCTGAACTTGAACAGAGACCTGATCGTTTTAAGTTGATTTTGATTCCAAGTTTGGAGCATTTAAATTCTTAAATCGATTTCTTTTCTTTTATTCTCATGTTTTGACTCGATCTAACTACATCAAACCATTTATTCCTTATCTATCGACTTTCATTGTGAGTTATCATCAAAACCTGATTACGTGATGGTAGTCTTCCTAAACAATCTATTGTCAAGTAAAGATATTATCTCTGATCGTGATGGTCGCTTCATCTCTCGTTTTCTGGAAAAGTCTCCAATCAGCTCTCGAAACTCAACCGAATCTTAACACAGCTTATCAACCGCAAACCGACGGTCAGACTGAAAGAATGATACAAACCCTCGAGTATATGCTCCGGGCTTATGTCATTGATTTCAGTGGATCGTGGGATTCTCATCTTCCGTTGATCGAATACGCTTACAATAACAGTTACCAAACCAGCATCCAGATGGCACCATTTGAGGCCTTGTATGGTCTGAAGTTGGTGAATCACAAATTACTGGTCCGGAATTTATACGAGAAACAACCGACAAAATTCGTAAGATCCGTGATAACTTGGTCGCTGCTAGAAATCGTCAAAAGCATTATGCTGATAAAAGACGTAAACCCATGGAATACAATGTTGGCGAACTCGTACTTCCTAAGGTATCACCTTAGAAGGGAGTGATCCGTTTTGGAAAGAAGGGAAACTAGCACCTCGTTACGTGGGTCCATTCAAAGTACACGAGCGAATTGGGAAAGTAGCCTACAAGCTTGAACTACCCCAAGAGCTCAGCAATATACAACCAACGTTTCATGTTTCAAATCTCAAGAAATGTCTTGCCGATAAAAATCTCCACATTCCACTCGACGAAGTCCAGATTGATGAATCTATGCACTTTATTGAGAAACCTGTGGAAATTATGGATCGGGAAGTCAAACAACTCAAACGTAGCAGGATACCTATTATCAAAGTCCGCTGAGAATCTAAAAGTGGTCCAGAATTCACCTGGGAACGTGAGGACCAAATAAAATCCAAGTATCCTCATCATTTCGTTTCAGCCTCCTCGTGATTTAAATTTCGGGACGAAATTTCCTAAAGCAGGGGAGACTGTAACATCACGTATTTGCGTTAAATAAAAAAAATTAATTTTATTTAATACGTTGATTGTAAATTCCAAAAATCTCAATAATCATAATATATTAATATTGCTATTAATAATTGTAAAAAAAATAATAATAAAATAAACAATTATAAAAAAAAATTTGATTTAAAAAGTCTAGGGGGTATCTTGTAAATATGAAACTTATTTATAAGACTTTAGCATAAAATAATAAAACAATCAAAGCACAGGGACCATTTCTGTAATTCTGGCAAACATCCCAACCCCACCCCCATTTCCCCTTCGCTGTATTCCCGTGTTTTCTTCCTTTCACCATTGTCGTCCAAACATCCTCAACCAAACGCACTACGGACTTTTATATTCGAAAGCAAACCCGCACTAACGAACATTAACTCGTTTATAATCAACCATCGTGCTTAATTTCGTTCGAAAAACAACAAAAAACCACCCATTCGAACACCCGAAGCCGTCGACCTGCAACTCCCTTTAAAATCCAATGTTCGATTGATTTTAACCAAATTGATAATGCGCTTTTAATCCTTATCATCATACGAAGCTACCTACGAAACTAATTTGATTTCATCAAGGTTTGAGCATCAATCGATCAACACGAGGTCGCGGTCTGTTCATCAAATATTTCACCATTAATTCAATCATATACGAGGTAAATACACACACCCACACACTCGAATTTACATGGGGAATCAAAGCCCCATGATCGTTTCTGTAATCGTTGTCGATTTGGTGTTCAATTGGACGATATTCGAACTAGGGCTCGAATTGGAGTTTGGGGTTTTGGTTATATTGGTGTAAAACAATTTCAACCCGGATTCTTTCGCGGTTGTATGCTTAGCCCACTGGTTCCTGCGTCCCAAGACCAACCGGAGGTCCCGGGTTCGACCCCGGGCCACCTCAAATCTTTTTAATATTTTTTTAAGCCTTATAAAAATTCGGAAAAATATCTAAAAATTATAAAAATGTTTTTATGAACATTAAAAATTTTTAGAACAACTTAATTAATTTCTGAAATTTATTTTTAATATTTTATCTATTTTAATAAATGTTTTAAATAAATAAAAATTACAAATGATACAAAATTATTAAATAAAAGTAAACTTTTAATAATAATTTAATTTATTAAATTATTATTCGACACGGTACTACTTTTAATTTATTCAAATAATATTTATTATTGTTTAAATCATGATTAAATATAAAAGTTTATACCTAAATCATTCCAAAACATTTTCATTTCTTTTAGCCATTTAAATAATTAAATACTTTAATTAATTGATATAATTAATTAATAAAATTAATTATTTGTTTATTTTTCCACACTTTCACAATAAAACAAATGGTTACGCGTATTGATACGTTTATTTTAAAATTCTAAACATAATCATTTCCAATAAATTCATTTTACTTATTTCAAAACATTTTTAACTAAATAAATTATTTAATTTAAACTACCATTCAAAACCAAATAAAAACCCTAATCTATTTCCAATTCTCACATTATTATTATTCTAAATTCGAGACACCGTTCCTTAGGTTAATCATAAGGAAATTGTAGGTGTCAAATCTATCACGTTCAAAATTCAATCTCATCAATCAGGTGAGTATTCATATCCCCTTTTTATATCATTTTCTATTTGGGGGAAATCATGTGATACAATATATTCAATCATGATATTCTATTGTTATTTCATTCTAAATTCAATTCAAGACAGGTTATGTTATTACTTGCAATTATGTGAACATACTATGGTAAACTGGACGACAGTAAAACCCTAATTCAATCAATCAATCCTGGTATCAATGGTAGATCTACTGGTTTGGGATAATCCACCCCAAATGGCTTACGAGTGGTGATTATACAAACCCACCCCATATGGCTTACGAGTGGTGATTGTGCCAGAGACAAGTAGTCAATCTATGGTGTTTGTGTGCAAGTCTATTATATGCAAGTATCAAGTCAAGGGGTTTATATTGTGTCGGTTTATCTATATGCTTTACTATTGCAACATAAGTCTTAATATTACCTTGTGAATTGATTATTCTCAATCAATCAATCAATCTATATGTATACTCAAAACTATGATTACTCACCAGCTAATTCGTTAGCTGACTTTATTTTCTCACATGATTTCAGGTTAAGCAAGCTAGTGGACTTCTACTTGATCATATAAGACCTGGACTTAGTCAAAACAAAATACAATTACTATTTGTGACTTTAACTGTTGTATTTGTATCTGTTAAATTCATGTTATCCTGTAATCTGATTTTAATATTATTATCACTATTAGACAATCATGAGTTATGAACAATCAATCATTCCCTCGTCCGCTCCGATGATTCCGCCGTCGGTCGGGGTGTGACACCTAAGTCATTACGAGCCAAGCTCGAGTCTATACGAGCTCGGGCTCGGCTCGGCTCGGGTCGTTTGCACCCCTACTAATAATCTTCTATTATTTTGCTCTTAACTCAACATATATTTTTTGGGCGGCAAGTCCTCCCCAAAAATACATACCGCTATAGTGGTTGTATTTTAAGAAACAACGGATTCTCTTGTATGACTAGAAATTTGTTTGAAAAACCCCGTATCAAATGCAAATCCTCAACCACAACTTTTCTACTTCTACTTCTTTCTTGTCTTTGATTTATTTCATTCGTAAAAGTATTCTAATAGTTTATTTGTTTGTTTTCCCTTTCTATGTATTGTAATTTGATATATAAAAGTATTTTTTTATTATTATTTACACATGGTTCATACAAATTTATTCAATTGTTACTCTCAATTACAAAAGCCACGAGTCTTGCCACAAAGGCAAATACCTAATAGCTTGAGGATAAGAACGTTTACGTAGAGTTGCATGAAGTATTGGCCCTACTTTATGTAAAAAGATGCAAAAACAAAAATCTCATCCTTCTAAAAAATATCAGGTCTGATTAATTAGGCTTTAGAGGTGTACAAATTGATTTTGTTTTCGGTTTTAGTTTGGGTCTAATTAACTTACCATTGGTTCGTGTGAGAAACCGGTTTTGAGAGTTGGAAGTAACTGGTTTTCTAAATACTTATTAGTTTAGAAACTCGTGTCCTACACGGGTTATAGTTAGTAAGTAATATTTAAAAATTAAAAATAATAGATAAGATAAAATTGAAATTATGTATAGTTAATTTCTTTAAATAATATAACGATAAAAACATTTAACCTCTGTATTTAAAAGTTTTTGTTTTAAAGGAAATTGTTTTTTAAACATACCATTAAAAAAATTGTTTTTAAACATTTTTTTAAAAGTTCTTCGTATTAAAACATTCATATTTCAAGAATTTTTTTTAAAAAAGTAATGTTTTAATTTAAAACACGTTTTTGCTTTATTAAGTTAGTGATAAGTGAAAAATTAATGTGCGGAGATAACATATGATAAAATTATTTTGTTTTTTTAGGGAAGACGACATTTACAATTGTAATTTTAATTCATAAAAAAGAAACTTTAATAACAACTTTTAAACTATAAATTTTTGTAAATAATATTAATTCCAACAAAGGTGTAACATCTCGTATTTATGATAGTAAAAAAAATAAATAAAAAAATAATAATAATAAATAATAATATATAATAATAATAATAATAATAATAATAATAATAATAATGATAATAATAATAAGATTAATAAAAATAATATTAATAATAATAATAATATATAAATTGATTTAATAAAGTCCAGGGTTGTTTTGTAATTTTAGAAACATGTTTTACAAACTTAAAAACATGAAGTAATAATGTTTGAAACCCCAGGGACCATTTTGTAAATATTTCAAAAACCACCCCCCTCCCGTCGAACTCCCCCTCCGGCCACATCTCCGGCGGACTCCGGCCAACTACAAACCACCAAAAATACGTGGTTTTAATCCAATTAAACCGTCCCTACAACACCATGTGTGTGATTCGAACCTAATCCCCACTATGATTTGAATAATGTGATCTGATAAGTGCGATCTATCGACCACGTGATTGTCGGCAACCTTTTCAGACCTCAAATCGCACTAAACCCCGATAACAATTAAATTAACTTCACATAAACAACAATAGATCCATATCCAATCGATTACAACTTTCAATTATATCTTAAAACACACAAAACACCCCATTCGATCCTCTTCTCGGTCGCGGACCTGCATCTTGGTCGAACACCATCTTCGGAGCTGTATACACTTGAATTGATTGAGGGCTTTCATTAATCATAATCCACTGAAACTACACACGAAATGAATTTGATAAACAACAACGTTTGGGCATCGAACCGATCTCATAACAGTCGCGGCCGATTATTCAACTCATCTCTCTCAATTCGATCCTAATCATGTAAGTACAATACATCATTCAACTCGATTTCACCTGGGGATCATAAGCCCTAAGGTTAATCGAGTTGAAACTCCCGAATCAATGTTAATCTTTGATTGTTTCCTTGTTACTATGAAGCTCAATCATCAAGATAGGCGTGAATTCCATACCTTGATGATAATTTCATCTTTATGGATTGTGTTCTCTCAAATGAAACGATCTCATCAAAGTAGGAGTGAATTCTGGATTTTGATGAAGAAGTTCATCCCGTTATATTTTGTTTTTGTAAAACTTCATCGTTAAGATAGGAGTGACTTCCCTTACCTTAATGGTGAGTTACCTCGTCTTATTTCTGTAGATCCTCAACAATGAGTTGGGATCGAACTTTTTGATTGGTAAGTTAATGGTCATATCTTGGGAATACACCATCAAGTTAGGAGTGAAAACCACACCTTGATGACTATTCTCATTTCTGGATCTTCAACTTACCATGGTGTAATCAAGTGACGAGAAGCATGTAGTAACTTGACGGGTGAAACAATGTTAGTGTTTTGACCTATTAAGCCAAAGCATGATCTCTGAACTTGAAAGGAGACCCGATTGTTTTAAGATGATTTTGATTCCAAGCTTGAAGCATGTAAATTCTTAAATTGATTTATTCCCTTATCTTCATGTTTTGACTCGGTCTAGCTACATCGAACCATTTATTCCTTACTTATCAACTTTCATTTTGAGTTATCATTAAAACCTGATTGCGTAATGATAGCTTCTTAAACAACCTTCCTGCCAATAAAGACATTACAAATTTGTGTTCATGGCTTCCTAGCCACACGAATGTTCTCAGCTGTGATTATGGGTTTGATGAACGCGTGTGCAAGCCCTACTTGGAAAGCTACTTGTGTTTGCCTTTATCAGCAATATCCTGAATTATTAAATTTTAATCCAATCATGAACGCTATCTTCGTTGATCATGCAATTCTTATTATTGTCATTTCTTGGACCATCTGTGAACTCCTCATAAAACCTCTATTAATCTTCTGAATGTTTTTTCTCAAAACCACACTTATTCTGAAAACCCATTATAATGATTTTCTTCATACCAAAGTTAATCTTTAATCTTAACAAACACGATACTTGAATCAACGTTACACTAATGACACTTTAAAACCTCAATGACATGAGTAAACAAGAATCGATCACCTAGAAACCTGTTAAGGTTATTTGCTTGAGAAACTCTTATGAATTCCATCCAAAAACATCCGGAACTTATTTTTCATGTTCGTTAAGCCGAGTCCCGTATCGATCTAATGTATGGTGTTTCACACATGACAAAACTTTTTAACCATATTGAACCGTTTGGAATACAAACAATTATCAATTAAAAATTTTAAAGGAATGACTTGCACACTTTGTCAACGAACATATAAGATCATGAACGGTGAAACTTAACAAACTTAGAATCATAGTCAAACTTATTGAATTTAAACATTCCTAAGAGTGCACTCGTGAACATGAAATGACATCTAAGTCTCCTCATAATCTTAAAATTTATTTCTCATGATTAAATTTCGGGACGAAATTTCTTAAAGTAGGGGACTGTAACATCTCGTATTTTATGATTAATAAAAATAATATAATAATAATAATAATATATAAATTGATTTAATAAAGTCCAGGGTTGTTTTGTAATTTTAGAAACATGTTTTACAAACTTAAAAACATGAAGAGTAATAATGTTTGAAACCCCAGGGACCATTTTGTAAATATTTCAAAAACCAACCCCCTCCTGTCGAACTCCCCCTCCGGCCACATCTCCGGCGGACTCCGGCCAACTACAAACCACCAAAAATACGTGGTTTTAATCCAATTAAACCGTCCCTACAACCACATGTGTGTGATTCGAACCTAATCCCCACTATGATTTGAATAATGTGATCTGATAAGTGCGATCTATCGACCACGTGATTGTCGGCAACCTTTTCAGACCTCAAATCGCACTAAACCCCGATAACAATTAAATTAACTTCACATAAACAACAATAGATCCATATCCATCGATTACAACTTTCAATTATATCTTAAAACACACAAAACACCCATTCGATCCTCTTCTCGGTCGCGGACCTGCATCTTGGCCGAACACCATCTTCGGAGCTGTATACACTTGAATTGATTGAGGGCTTTCATTAATCATAATCCACTGAAACTACACACGAAATGAATTTGATAAACAACAACGTTTGGGCATCGAACCGATCTCATAACAGTCGCGGCCGGTTCTTCAACTCATCTCTCTCAATTCGATCCTAATCATGTAAGTACAATACATCATTCAACTCGATTTCACCTGGGGATCATAAGCCCTAAGGTTAATCGAGTTGAAACTCCCGAATCAATGTTCAATTTCGGGTTATTCGTTTTCTAGGGTTTATGAAATTTGGGGTTTTGGTTAATCTGGGTTAAATCAAATTAAAACTGATTTGTACCACGGCTTAGTCCCTTTGTTCCACTGGTTCCTGCGCTTAATGTCTAGCAGGAGGCCCCGGGTTCGAACCGGGCCTCCAGCATCTTTTCTTTTTAATTGTTTTTTTTTTACATTTTATCATTTAGAAAATTATTATTATATTAATAAATCAAAATAAAATTATTTGGTTAACTAAAACATTTCAGGAATTATTAAATTAATTTTAAAAAAATGTTAAAACGTATGATTGTAAAATTTAATTATTATTTTGAATAACAAAGGTTATAAAACATTAGTAATTATTTTATGTAATTTAAATGTTAAAAAATCTTTTATGGTTCAAATTTAGATTATTTGAAACATTATAAAGTTACATGTTAAATAACTAATTATTCAAATAGTTATTTAATAATTATCAAATATTAGTTATTCAAATAGTAATTATTCATCTAATATATCATCATTAGTTAATAAAGTTATTCGTTAACTTTTATTTAACTTCTTAAAAATTTATAAAACAATATTCTCTTTATTTGAATTTTTAAGGTTTTGTATTATAAAACCTTTATGATGAAATATTCTAAAAGCTCAAAACTTTATAAAATAAGTTTAAATAATTTTAAAGTCATTTAAATAAGTATATAATTAATTCTCTTTATCAAATAATTAATTATTAAATTAATTATTTCTTTCAAACTTAATTTCTATAACTTAAATTGTTGATATATTCTTAATTATTTTTGGACTCAATTGATTTATAATATCTTTATTAACCCAAAACGTAAACGATCCATTATTTTATTTAATTATTTAAACCCCCAAATCCCAATTGAAACCCTAGTTCATGTCTAACTATTAATCTTATTATTAAACTTAATCTTGGAATCAATACGTTTAGGTAACTCGTAAAAGAATTAGTTGGAGCCTCGTTTAAATTCTTATCATCATCTTATATATTTCAAGTGAGTTTTCCTTGCCCATTTTTACTTTATTTCACACCATTTTGGGGTGAAACATGATACTTATACATTACACACTTATAAACGTTTGAGACTTGTAAAGCACTTGCAATTCATCTTTATATCTTGTCATGGTTATTTGTATGTTGTAAGTGATTATATGAGATACATAGTTTGTTACAATCATTAACTATTGCTAGCCTGGCGACGTCTTAGATCTTTGGGCCTGACAAGCCTATTTGGTGCTAAAGTCGATGTATTGCCGACTCCTAGGAGCCGTATGCTTGTGCACTAGGGAACCAAATACACTTAGCCAATCTTATATACTTGTAATCAAGTCGAGGTTTGATTGTGAAGATATGTGTTCTATAACCTTACTATCTTATAACCTATGACACGAATTGCAACTTATAATCTTTTCATATTATGTATGAAAACCTTGGAAACTCACCAACTATTTTAGTTGACCTTTTATTTTTATCATGTTTCAGGTAACCCCCAAGTTTAAAGTGGTCTTTTGAAGCTTGCAATAAAACTAGAATGTGGACCTAGTTAATAAATGAAATGTTATGTTATGTTGATATTTGCTTGAATGTATTTCATGATTGAGACTTATGTTGTAATTCCTGTTGAAACTATTAATTTGAATATTTACATTTAAACATAGCGTTATGTGGCTGTGAACAATCGTATTCCTCACACCTCGACGTTTCCGCCGTCTAGGTTGGGTGTGACAGATTGGTATCAGAGCCCATAACTATAGGGATTTAGGTTATTAGAAATGGTGACCTAGACTATAGTTGCATGAACCTCATAGAAAGATCTTTATACTTTTGTGCTCACATATTGTTTGAAATGCTACATAATGCTATGCCTTTTGTGCAATTTGATGACTTAGCATAGGATTGCCTTATGTATGCTTAAAACTTAGACTCCCTAAACTTAACTTCGACTCTTTGACTCTCCCTGATAAATGAACTTCCTAAACTTATTCTCAACGACATGTGGAATCTACACTTATCATCGTGAGTTCAATTCCTTAGACTTTATGTCTAATCTATGAAAATCTCATCAAGGTTTTGATTTCATGAACCAAAGAAAATTTGTGTGACACATAGACACTTGTATTCTGGATTTTCTGGCAAAAGGCCTTCGGCTAAGGCAAGCATATCATATAAATCTCACTACGAGACCAGTTATGCTTACCTAGGGATTTCTGGGATGAGTGATAAACTATGGTCAAAATACACAGATCTCTAAGGCAAATGGGTCAATTTACCTTGACGTGTCAACGATTCCAAATGGTAATGCGTTACCAAATGGAACCATCCTTTTGTATCTTAAAAATCGTTGAATCCTTGAACTAGTTTATCATCAAAGTTTAAATACTTTCTCACTCTTAACCTAAATAATAATCCTGTTAATATTAAACCTATCCTATATTTCACTCTTACGTTTAAATGTTCAACGTGTAACATGTAACGGTATTGAACTCAACGTTTCATGTAACTATTTCTATACCTTGACCAACGTGAACATGGATTTTAATATACCCAAAGATATTGGGAATCTAAACCGTATGGTCTTTAAACTTTAAACCGTTACTTAAGATTCCAAAGTCCTCTTAAGGATGTGTCCCATAACTAAGAACATGTAAAGCTGTAGATGGAATTCCTACATCTCGGATACGTTGCTAATTGAATGATAACTATGTTACCACTTATAAGTACGCGTGTCTTCAAGAAGGTTATGGTTGATCCCATATCTTGAGAAGTCCTTGTATTTTCCTTTCGATTGTGAATCGAATGTTCACATCTCATCATGGTGTTGAATCATTCTTGTCCTTGATTTCGTCTTCCTGATTTAAGACATCCAGATTTGAACATCATAACAATCCTGTTATCTCGAACTTTGACCATAAATTTTATAAGCATGATTTTCCTTTTAGTTTCATTGATGTAACTTGAAATTTCCTGAATTTCTAATTAATATTATTTTCCTTTCATCGTTAAGTCAAACTTCGTACCGCTTGCACCATGGGAAATGCGAGGGTTTGCAAGTCAATCTATGACTAAGAACACTCGTATCACCTAAATGATTCTATCTCATCAAAACAGGGGTGATTCCCTTACTTTGATAAATCTCTATTCGTTCCGATAAATGGTTACCAATTGTGTGTTTTATGAAATTTTATCCTCTGGATTAGGGTGATTACCTTATCTTGAGGATTGACTTCAAGTATTCTCTTTGGAATGGCTTTTCACAAATGACATGACCTCACCAAATAGGATTGAAACCCGTACTTTGGTGACAGATGTTAATCTTTGATTGTTTCCTTGTTACTATGAAGCTCAATCATCAAGATAGGCGTGAATTCCATACCTTGATGATAATTTCATTTTTATGGATTGTGTTCTCTCAAATGAAACGATCTCATCAAAGTAGGAGTGAATTCTGGATTTTGATGAAGAAGTTCATCCCGTTATATTTTGTTTTTGTAAAACTTCATCGTTAAGATAGGAGTGACTTCCCTTACCTTAATGGTGAGTTACCTCGTCTTATTTCTGTAGATCCTCAACAATGAGTTGGGATCGAACTTTTTGATTGGTAAGTTAATGGTCATATCTTGGGAATACACCATCAAGTTAGGAGTGAAAACCACACCTTGATGACTATTCTCATTTCTGGATCTTCAACTTACCATGGTTGTAATCAAGTGACGAGAAGCATGTAGTAACTTGACGGGTGAAACAATGTTAGTGTTTTGACCTATTAAGCCAAAGCATGATCTCTGAACTTGAAGGAGACCCGATTGTTTTAAGATGATTTTGATTCCAAGCTTGAAGCATGTAAATTCTTAAATTGATTTATTTCCCTTATCTTCATGTTTTGACTCGGTCTAGCTACATCGAACCATTTATTCCTTACTTATCAACTTTCATTTTGAGTTATCATTAAAACCTGATTGCGTAATGATAGCTTCTTAAACAACCTTCCTGCCAATAAAGACATTACAAATTTGTGTTCATGGCTTCCTAGCCACACGAATGTTCTCAGCTGTGATTATGAGTTTGATGAACCGCGTGTGCAAGCCCTACTTGGAAAGCTACTTGTGTTTGCCTTTATCAGCAATATCCTGAATTATTAAATTTTAATCCAATCATGAACGCTATCTTCGTTGATCAATGCAATTCTTATTATTGTCATTTCTTGGACCATCTGTGAACTCCTCATAAAAACCTCTATTAATCTTCTGAATGTTTTTTCTCAAAACCACACTTATTCTGAAAACCCATTATAATGATTTTCTTCATACCAAAGTTAATCCTTAATCTTAACAAACACGATACTTGAATCAACGTTACACTAATGACACTTTGAAACCTCAATGACATGAGTAAACAAGAATCGATCACCTAGAAACCCGTTAAGGTTATTTGCTTGAGAAACTCTTATGAATTCCATCCAAAAACATCCGGAACTTATTTTTCATGTTCGTTAAGCCGAGTCCCGTATCGATCTAATGTATGGTGTTTCACACATGACAAAACTTTTTAACCATATTTGAACCGTTTGGAATACAAACATTTATCAATTAAAAATTTTAAAGGAATGACTTGCACACTTTGTCAACGAACATATAAGATCATGAACGGTGAAACTTACAAACTTAGAATCATAGTCAAACTTATTGAATTTAAACATTCCTAAGAGTGCACTCGTGAACATGAAATGACATCTAAGTCTCCTCATAATCTTAAAATTTATTTCTCATGATTAAATTTCGGGACGAAATTTCTTAAAGTAGGGGAGACTGTAACATCTCGTATTTTACGATTAATAAAAATAATATTAATAATAATAATAATATATAATTGATTTAATAAAGTCCAGGGGTTGTTTTGTAATTTTAGAAACATGTTTTACAAACTTAAAAACATGAAGTAATAATGTTTGAAACCCCAGGGACCATTTTGTAAATATTTCAAAAACCAACCCCCCTCCTGTCGAACTCCCCCTCCGGCCACATCTCCGGCGGACTCCGGCCAACTACAAACCACCAAAAATACGTGGTTTTAATCCAATTAAACCGTCCCTACAACACCATGTGTGTGATTCGAACCTAATCCCCACTATGATTTGAATAATGTGATCTGATAAGTGCGATCTATCGACCACGTGATTGTCGGCAACCTTTTCAGACCTCAAATCGCACTAAACCCCGATAACAATTAAATTAACTTCACATAAACAACAATAGATCCATATCCAATCGATTACAACTTTCAATTATATCTTAAAACACACAAAACACCCCATTCGATCCTCTTCTCGGTCGCGGACCTGCATCTTGGTCGAACACCATCTTCGGAGCTGTATACACTTGAATTGATTGAGGGATTTCATTAATCATAATCCACTGAAACTACACACGAAATGAATTTGATAAACAACAACGTTTGGGCATCGAACCGATCTCATAACAGTCGCGGCCGGTTCTTCAACTCATCTCTCTCAATTCGATCCTAATCATGTAAGTACAATACATCATTCAACTCGATTTCACCTGGGGATCATAAGCCCTAAGGTTAATCGAGTTGAAACTCCCGAATCAATGTTCAATTTCGGGTTATTCGTTTTCTAGGGTTTATGAAATTTGGGGTTTGGTTAATCTGGGTTAAATCAAATTAAAACTGATTTGTACCACGGCTTAGTCCCTTTGTTCCACTGGTTCCTGCGCTTAATGTCTAGCAGGAGGCCCCGGGTTCGAACCGGGCCTCCAGCATCTTTTGTTTTTAATTGTTTTTTTTTACATTTTATCATTTAGAAAATTATTATTATATTAATAAATCAAAATAAAAATTATTTGGTTAACTAAAACATTTCAGGAATTATTAAATGTAACGACCTGAATTTCGTATTATGTAGTTAAAATACAATTAATGTATCATGTATTAAAACCTAATATTGTAAAATATGTTAAAGGTTAAATATTTAAGACTTAACTAGAAAATTTGCTAGTTAGTTAATAGTGGTGGAAAAATGAAAAATGATACTAGAGGGGTGGATCTTGCCAATTGATGAAACCTAAACATGGATATGTATGGCTTGCCATACATTTGGTGAGCATTGTCTCTCATTCACGTTTATACACAAGAGAAGAGGAGAAGAAGAATTTGGTCATCTCATTGCTCAAATTGTTGGTGATTCAAGTGCAAGATCCGAAATTGAACCCTAGAAATCATTCTTCATCTTATCAAGAGCTACAAGTAAGTGTTATTTGATGTTCTTGAGGGGTAAAAATCGTCACCCACATGGTGGGTGTAGAAATTGGTGGTTTAAACATGAAACCCTAGTGTTATAGTGCTAGATGATCATGTGTATATGTGTATTATGGTAACTAGATGTGTAATTACTCCTTAATTGAAGATTTACATGAACCATGGAAATGGGTTTAGTTACTAGAAGGTTAAACTAAGGATTCTTCATGTAAACTAGTTGCTAGTTGTAGAATCCATGTTCATTCTTGTAGAAATGTGATTATGTGCATAACATTTGGTTGAAATTGATGAATCACATGTGTGATATGTGATTTAGGTGTAAAATTAGCTTGATGATGTTTAAAAGCTAGTAAATAACCATATGTTAAGTTATGCACATAAGGTGTTTGATGAAATGCTCAAATTAGATGAAAACATGAATGAACTACTTAATTGCAAGAAATGTGCAATGTGAAAGCCTAGATTGTAGGTTAAATGTGATAAATGGTCAAATGGACCATATGTGTGATTTAAATGAATGTTATGTGTTAAATGGGTCCTTAAAATGGTAATAGGAAGTGGTGTGGCAAGCGGATCCAAGGGAACCGGCAAGGAACACGTTTGATTGACCACTTAAACCTTCCGGACTCAAGGTAAGACATTCTTTAAATTGAGCATAACAAAGTAAAGGCATGAGTCACAATGTGTGTGACCATGTGCTCATAAGCTCAAACAAAATGAAAACCACGTTTAAAAAGGATAAATAGTTGACTTGCACCGTATGTGAGCTTCTATGACAAATGATTCACGACGTGCGTGAACATAAAGGAAAATAACACTTTAGTGTTATACCACATGGTTGTGGAACAGAACGAGTCATGACGTGCGTGACCGTCCCATGGAAATGGGAAGAAAGGACAAACCCGGATTAAAGTGATTCACATCGTGTGTGAACACTAGGGTAAAGGGTTATCCCTACGATTTGCAACGTGTGTGGACGTTGGGTAACGCCAAGGAAAGCGGTCGTTCGCGAAAGAATGGCAAACCGCTCATTAAAATGGGATTTGACCCTATAAGGGGCAAATTCGGTATGATAAGGAAAATTTGCGTTATGATAGGCAAATGGGATGGGTTGGGTCTAAGAACTCACCAAACATATGTAATATGTTATAATAGACCGGTTCCATGGTTGTCGGGACGGTCGGAAGCTCTAAAGAACAAACGAACCATAAATGGGTTAAATAAGGAATTAAATACCAAAAAAAATAGAAAATTTTGGTATATTGCCAAGAGTCGGGTTAGACTCGTTGAAACTCCATGGGAATCACGTATATGATAAAATATGTTATTTCCGGGTGTTTGGAACAATCGGGATCGACAGGGGTGGCTCGGGAACGCGAAACGACCCTTAACGGGTCAAAAATAATGATTTTGCTGCAGGTCTACCGTAGCTTACGTCCATAAGGACGTAAGCTACGTCCTATCCACCTGGGTACGTCCTGAGCTACTGTCTTACGTCCACAAATCAGGGGAGAAGGGTTAAGGACGTAAGCTACGTCCTTTAGGACGTAAGTTACGTCCCAGGCATAATGTTGCCTCTGAGCTTCTTTTGTTGTCTTCTCGTTTCCCCAGATTTTGTCGATTATCGTTTTAACGCGTTCCGAGTCCGTTTAAACCCCCGTAAAGACCCTAAAATGAATGTTGGAATGTACTTACTTAGTTCCTATGAACTAATGGATGTCAAAACGTGTGTTTTCAGGTGTTACGGGACCGGAAGGCTAAAGTGATCGATAGGGCATACAAGGATCGAACGGGACTTGCATACGCGTTTCTTTTGTAGAATTAACGCGTTAACATTATTTTGAAACTCCTTATCACGTGTTTATGTAAATGGATTGTTAAATTTCATTTTTGAGTGTCGGTTGACACGAAACACATATTTTGGGAGTTAAATGTTAATGAAATTTTCTGGGTCCAAATTCCGCATGTTTATTTAACTTAAACGGACTCTTTGGGGGTCCGGGTGTTACAAGTTGGTATCAGAGCCAACGGTTTGAGAGATTCAAGTGCGTCGCGAACACTTGGACTCAAACTTTTGAGCTCTAGATATGAGAAATGCAAACGTTCGATCCAAGAAGCCGATCACTGAGCCTAAAGGTACAAGGTTAGTGTGCCGTTTATAAACGTAACAAGCTTGACACATGTATGATATATGTATGATATGTACCATATGAATTGATTGAACCTAGCTTCTTGACTTAAGTTTGGAATAAAGGAACTAAGAAGGCATCTGTGTGGTGAGCTTGTTGCTAGGCCTGGCCAGTCTAACAACAATCAAAGGCACGCGAATGGATTCTTAGGGATGTTGTCTTAAACTTAAGGATGGATATGGGTATCGTGTGAATAGGGTTAGGCCCTAGTGATAGTAGAATCATAAGCATCGGTGTATATGCTATAGATTACGTACATGGTACTAACGTAAAGTTTAATTGACACAGTCTTAGGTCATGGCTGGTAACGATCACGTGATCAATATAGAGAATCACGAGACCCATCCCGATGATGCAACACGGGAAATGGTCAAGGAGGAAGTTGGCAAGGCTTTTGAGGCTTTATTGCCGGGCTACATCGAGGATGTACGCAAAGATCTACGGGATCTCATTCAACAAGAGTTTGTGGCTCTGAAGGCTGACAAAGAAACCGAAAGGCCAACAAAGAAAGTGACCTATAAGGAGTTTGTTGCATGCAACCCTACAACGTTCAAGGGTGAGGTCGATCCACTACTTAGTCAAAGGTGGATCAAAGATATGGAAAGTGCCTTTGAAACCTCACACTGTGAAGAATCTGATGAAGTGAGGTTTGCTGCAAGCCAACTCCGGGAACGAGCTAAAGACTGGTGGGAATTGCAACGGGATGAGAAGGGGCGGGAAGGTATCAAAAGTATGACTTGGGAAGAATTTAAGAAGTTGTTCACAAAGCGGTTTTGCCCACAAGCCGCTATCAACAGAATAGCAGAAGAATTCCTACAGTTACGACAAAAAGATGAAAGTATTGATACCATCACGGCCATCTTCTACGACAAAGCCAAGTTTTGCCCACAGTTGCTCCAGGATGAAAGGATGTGGATTAACCACTACTATGGCATGTTGAGTGCCAAGTATCGAGAGTTTCTTACACCGTCCAAATGTGAAACTCTAGCAGAGCTTATCGATTGTGCTAGGGATCGAGAAGCGGAATTGAAAAGGCAAGTTGATCGTGGGGAGAAGCGTGCGGCTGAAACGGAGACGGGTTCGTCTAAGAAAGCCAAGATTTCATCTTCATCAAACAAGTCTGGGAACGACAAAGACTCCAAACATTGCAAGATTTGTAAAAAGAAGCATGGGGGAGTTTGTAGATACGAATCTAAAAATTGCTTCAAGTGTGGAAAGTCGAGTCATTCGACATCTCAATGCACAAGCCCGCTAAGTGTGTGCTACAACTGTTACAAACCAGGCCACAAAAAGAGCGAATGTCCGGAACTAAAGAAGGATGGTACAAGTCAATCCTCGGTTGCTCAAGGTTCGGGGAAAAAGGTGATGGAGGAAAAGCTAAGGCGAGAACTTTCTTGATTACGGCTGAAGAAGCCAAATCTATAGCCGACGTTGTGACGGGTACCTTTCTCGTCAACTCACTACCTGCTTATGTGCTATTTGACTCGGGTGCTAATAGATCGTTTGTTTCGGTTAAATTTGCGAGTCATTTTTCCATGGTGTTAGACAACTTACCTAGTCCTTTAGAGATTGAGGTAGCGGATTCAAAAACGTTCTTAGTGTTCAACGTTTATCGAAATTGCATACTTACCATCGAAGGTGAGGATTATTCGGTCGACTTAATACCCATGACACTCGGGGAGTTTGATGTAGTAATCGGTATGGATTGGCTTTCCATGTACCACGCCAATATAGTTTGCAATCGCAAGTGCATCCAATTGATATCTCCGAGTGGTTATGAGGTAATAATCCAAGGTGCAAAACGCGGTGGCGTAGCTTTATGTTCTTTGGTCAAAGCAATGAAATACATGAGCCATGGAGGACAATCATTCTTAGCCTATGTAATAGACACGGAAACGAAAGTTCAAGTGTTGGAAGATATTCCGGTTGTTCGGGATTTTCCGGATGTCTTTCCGGAGGATTTGCCGGGAGTCCCACCGGAACGGGAGGTCGAGTTTCGAATCGACCTAACCCCGGGAGCTAAACCCATTGCAAAGGCTCCCTATCGTTTGGCGCCATCGGAGCTCCAAGAGTTAATGACACAATTGCAAGATCTTTTAGACAAGGGGTTCATACGTCCGAGTACTTCGCCATGGGGAGCACAGGTTCTTTTCGTGAAAAAGAAGGATGGAAGTCTTCAGATGTGTATCGACTATAGAGAGTTGAACCAGGTGACGGTTAAGAACCGTTACCCATTACCTAGGATTGATGACCTATTCGATCAGTTGCAAGGTGCATCGTGGTTTTCGAAAATCGACTTACGGTCGGGTTATCATCAGTTGAAGGTAAGGGAAGAAGACATCCCCAAGACGGCATTTCGTACTAGATACGGGCATTATGAGTTCCTTGTGATGTCTTTCGGGTTGACAAACGCCCCGGCGGCATTCATGGATTTGATGAATAGGGTGTGCCGACCCATGTTAGACCGATCTGTCATTGTATTCATAGATGATATCCTTATTTATTCTAAAAATGAAGGTGATCATGCTTGTCACTTGCGTGAAGTTCTCGAAACGCTTCGTCGGGAGAAATTGTTCGCAAAATTCTCCAAGTGTGCCTTTTGGTTGCGAGAGGTACAATTCTTGGGTCATGTGGTAAACTCGGAGGGTATACACGTAGACCCCACAAAGATTCACGCGGTGACCAGATGGAGTCCACCCAAGACTCCCACGGAGATTAGAAGCTTTCTTGGGTTAGCCGGATATTATCGGAGATTCATTCAAGACTTTGCTAAGATTGCTTCTCCTTTAACCAAGCTTACCAAGAAAGAGGTGAAGTTCCTATGGGGTGAAGAGCAAGAGAAAGCCTTTCAAGAGTTAAAGTCGAAATTGACTCAAGCTCCGGTTTTGTCTTTACCCGAGGGAACCGACGATTTTGTGGTATACTCGGATGCTTCCTACTCCGGTTTGGGTTGTGTTCTAATGCAAAGGGGCAAGGTGATTGCTTATGCCTCGAGACAACTAAAGGTGCATGAAAGGAACTACCCAACCCATGATCTTGAACTAGCCGCGGTGGTGTTCGCGTTAAAGATTTGGAGGCATTATTTATATGGTGTAAAGTGTACGATTTACACGGACCATAAGAGTTTAAAGTACTTCTTTACGCAAAAGGAGTTAAACATGAGACAAAGGCGGTGGATGGAATTGCTAAAGGATTATGATTGTGAAATCCTATATCATCCGGGAAAGGCCAATGTCGTGGCTGACGCCTTGAGTCGAAAGGAGGATCATACTCCTATCAAAATAACCGCAATGAAGATAACCGTTATATCCGAAGTGGTTGAACGAATCAAGGAATCACAAACTGAAGCGCTAAAGGAAGAAAATTTGAAGAAAAATCGAATCAAAGGTCAAACTCAAAACTTGGAAGATGATAGTCAGGGATTGAAAACAAGATGGGGTCGGGTTTGGATACCACCTACCTGTACCTTGAAGAATGATCTATTGGATGAAGCCCATAAATCCAAGTATTCAATTCACCCGGGAGCGACTAAGATGTATAGAGACCTTCGGGTTAACTATTGGTGGCCGGGCATGAAACGCGATATTGTCAAATATGTGGAGAAATGCTTAACTTGTTTGCAAGTGAAGGCGGAACATCAAAAACCTCATGGTGAATTGCAACCGTTGGATATTCCGGAATGGAAATGGGAAAAGTTAACAATGGATTTGATTACTAAACTTCCAAGAACGAAGAAAGGGTACGATGCGATATGGGTTGTTGTCGATCGATTGACCAAGAGCGCTCATTTCCTTCCTATTCGTGAGACTTACAATTCGGAGAAAATGGCGGAGGTTTACGTGAACGAAATAGTGTCACGACACGGGGTGCCCGTGTCGATTGTGTCCGATAGAGACACACGGTTTACTTCCAAGTTTTGGAGGAAATTTCAAGCGGAGATGGGGACAAAGCTATTGCTAAGCACGTCATACCATCCCCAAACCGACGGACAAAGTGAAAGAACCATTAAAACATTAGAAGATATGCTACGAGCGTGTGTTCTTGACTTTGGGGGTAGTTGGGATGAGTATTTGCCTTTGGCGGAATTTTCTTATAATAATAGCTACCACTCCACCATAGAGATGCCTCCGTATGAAGCTTTATATGGAAGAAAATGCCGAACTCCCATTTGTTGGGGAGAAATTGGTCCGCGGGAACTCGCGGGCCACGATACGGTAATGAATACGGATGAAAAGATTAAGCAAATCCGTGCTCGCATGAAGGCGGCGCAAGACCGTCAGAAAGCTTACGCGGATAAGCGTAGACGACCCATCGAGTTTGAGGTGGGCGATTTGGTTTTGTTAAAGGTTTCCCCATGGAAGGGTATTATACGATTCCGGAAGCGGGAAAGTTGAGTCCGAGGTTTATCGGGCCATTTAAAATCATCGCACGTGTGGGTAAAGTTGCGTACCGGTTGGAATTGCCGGAAGAGCTTCAAGGAATTCACAACACGTTCCATGTATCTTACTTGAGGAAGTGTTTGGCTGACGAGTCGGCCTATGTCCCGTACGAGGATTTGGAAGTTGATGACAGATTGAACTATATCGAGAAGCCGGTGGCTATCTTGGATAGAAAGGTCAAGCAACTGAGAAACAAGACATTCAATCAGGTGAAGGTGCAATGGAAGAATCGTAAGGGATCCGATGCCACTTGGGAATCGGAAGATGAAATGAGGAAGTTTTATCCTCATCTATTTGATTAGTATGCATAGTTTCGGGGACGAAACTCTCTTTAGAGGGGGAGACTTGTAACGACCTGAATTTCGTATTATGTAGTTAAAATACAATTAATGTATCATGTATTAAAACCTAATATTGTAAAATATGTTAAAGGTTAAATATTTAAGACTTAACTAGAAAATTTGCTAGTTAGTTAATAGTGGTGGAAAAATGAAAAATGATACTAGAGGGGTGGATCTTGCCAATTGATGAAACCTAAACATGGATATGTATGGCTTGCCATACATTTGGTGAGCATTGTCTCTCATTCACGTTTATACACAAGAGAAGAGGAGAAGAAGAATTTGGTCATCTCATTGCTCAAATTGTTGGTGATTCAAGTGCAAGATCCGAAATTGAACCCTAGAAATCATTCTTCATCTTATCAAGAGCTACAAGTAAGTGTTATTTGATGTTCTTGAGGGGTAAAAATCGTCACCCACATGGTGGGTGTAGAAATTGGTGGTTTAAACATGAAACCCTAGTGTTATAGTGCTAGATGATCATGTGTATATGTGTATTATGGTAACTAGATGTGTAATTACTCCTTAATTGAAGATTTACATGAACCATGGAAATGGGTTTAGTTACTAGAAGGTTAAACTAAGGATTCTTCATGTAAACTAGTTGCTAGTTGTAGAATCCATGTTCATTCTTGTAGAAATGTGATTATGTGCATAACATTTGGTTGAAATTGATGAATCACATGTGTGATATGTGATTTAGGTGTAAAATTAGCTTGATGATGTTTAAAAGCTAGTAAATAACCAATATGTTAAGTTATGCACATAAGGTGTTTGATGAAATGCTCAAATTAGATGAAAAACATGAATGAACTACTTAATTGCAAGAAATGTGCAATGTGAAAGCCTAGATTGTAGGTTAAATGTGATAAATGGTCAAATGGACCATATGTGTGATTTAAATGAATGTTATGTGTTAAATGGGTCCTTAAAATGGTAATAGGAAGTGGTGTGGCAAGCGGATCCAAGGGAACCGGCAAGGAACACGTTTGATTGACCACTTAAACCTTCCGGACTCAAGGTAAGACATTCTTTAAATTGAGCATAACAAAGTAAAGGCATGAGTCACAATGTGTGTGACCATGTGCTCATAAGCTCAAACAAAATGAAAACCACGTTTAAAAAGGATAAATAGTTGACTTGCACCGTATGTGAGCTTCTATGACAAATGATTCACGACGTGCGTGAACATAAAGGAAAATAACACTTTAGTGTTATACCACATGGTTGTGGAACAGAACGAGTCATGACGTGCGTGACCGTCCCATGGAAATGGGAAGAAAGGACAAACCCGGATTAAAGTGATTCACATCGTGTGTGAACACTAGGGTAAAGGGTTATCCCTACGATTTGCAACGTGTGTGGACGTTGGGTAACGCCAAGGAAAGCGGTCGTTCGCGAAAGAATGGCAAACCGCTCATTAAATGGGATTTGACCCTATAAGGGGCAAATTCGGTATGATAAGGAAAATTTGCGTTATGATAGGCAAATGGGATGGGTTGGGTCTAAGAACTCACCAAACATATGTAATATGTTATAATAGACCGGTTCCATGGTTGTCGGGACGGTCGGAAGCTCTAAAGAACAAACGAACCATAAATGGGTTAAATAAGGAATTAAATACCAAAAAAAATAGAAAAATTTTGGTATATTGCCAAGAGTCGGGTTAGACTCGTTGAAACTCCATGGGAATCACGTATATGATAAAATATGTTATTTCCGGGTGTTTGGAACAATCGGGATCGACAGGGGTGGCTCGGGAACGCGAAACGACCCTTAACGGGTCAAAAATAATGATTTTGCTGCAGGTCTACCGTAGCTTACGTCCATAAGGACGTAAGCTACGTCCTATCCACCTGGGTACGTCCTGAGCTACTGTCTTACGTCCACAAATCAGGGGAGAAGGGTTAAGGACGTAAGCTACGTCCTTTAGGACGTAAGTTACGTCCCAGGCATAATGTTGCCTCTGAGCTTCTTTTGTTGTCTTCTCGTTTCCCCAGATTTTGTCGATTATCGTTTTAACGCGTTCCGAGTCCGTTTAAACCCCCGTAAAGACCCTAAAATGAATGTTGGAATGTACTTACTTAGTTCCTATGAACTAATGGATGTCAAAACGTGTGTTTTCAGGTGTTACGGGACCGGAAGGCTAAAGTGATCGATAGGGCATACAAGGATCGAACGGGACTTGCATACGCGTTTCTTTTGTAGAATTAACGCGTTAACATTATTTTGAAACTCCTTATCACGTGTTTATGTAAATGGATTGTTAAATTTCATTTTTGAGTGTCGGTTGACACGAAACACATATTTTGGGAGTTAAATGTTAATGAAATTTTCTGGGTCCAAATTCCGCATGTTTATTTTAACTTAAACGGACTCTTTGGGGGTCCGGGTGTTACATTAAATTAATTTTAAAAAAAATGTTAAAACGTATGATTGTAAAATTTAATTATTATTTTGAATAACAAAGGTTATAAAACATTAGTAATTATTTTATGTAATTTAAATGTTAAAAAAAACTTTTATGGTTCAAATTTAGATTATTTGAAAACATTATAAAGTTACATGTTAAATAACTAATTATTCAAATAGTTATTTAATAATTATTCAATATTAGTTATTCAAATAGTAATTATTCATCTAATATATCATCATTAGTTAATAAAGTTATTCGTTAACTTTTATTTAACTTCTTAAAAATTTATAAAACAATATTCTCTTTATTTGAATTTTTAAGGTTTTGTATTATAAAACCTTTATGATGAAATATTCTAAAAGCTCAAAACTTTATAAAATAAGTTTAAATAATTTTAAAGTCATTTAAATAAGTATATAATTAATTCTCTTTATCAAATAATTAATTATTAAATTAATTATTTCTTTCAAACTTAATTTCTATTAACTTAAATTGTTGATATATTCTTAATTATTTTTGGACTCAATTGATTTATAATATCTTTATTAACCCAAAACGTAAACGATCCATTATTTTATTTAATTATTTAAACCCCCAAATCCCAATTGAAACCCTAATTCATGTCTAACTATTAATCTTATTATTAAACTTAATCTTGGAATCAATACGTTTAGGTAACTCGTAAAAGAATTAGTTGGAGCCTCGTTTAAATTCTTATCATCATCTTATATATTTCAAGTGAGTTTTCCTTGCCCCTTTTTACTTTATTTCACACCATTTTGGGGTGAAACATGATACTTATACATTACACACTTATAAACGTTTGAGACTTGTAAAGCACTTGCAATTCATCTTTATATCTTGTCATGGTTATTTGTATGTTGTAAGTGATTATATGAGATACATAGTTTGTTACAATCATTAACTATTGCTAGCCTGGCGACGTCTTAGATCTTTGGGCCTGACAAGCCTATTTGGTGCTAAAGTCGATGTATTGCCGACTCCTAGGAGCCGTATGCTTGTGCACTAGGGAACCAAATACACTTAGCCAATCTTATATACTTGTAATCAAGTCGAGGTTTGATTGTGAAGATATGTGTTCTATAACCTTACTAGCTTATAACCTATGACACGAATTGCAACTTATAATCTTTTCATATTATGTATGAAAACCTTGGAAACTCACCAACTATTTTTAGTTGACCTTTTATTTTTATCATGTTTCAGGTAACCCCCAAGTTTAAAGTGGTCTTTTGAAGCTTGCAATAAAACTAGGATGTGGACCTAGTTAAATAAATGAAATGTTATGTTATGTTTGATATTTGCTTGAATGTATTTCATGATTGAGACTTATGTTGTAATTCCTGTTGAAACTATTAATTTGAATATTTACATTTAAACATAGCGTTATGTGGCTGTGAACAATCGTATTCCTCACACCTCGACGTTTCCGCCGTCTAGGTTGGGGTGTGACAAAAGGTTTAAGAACATTTAAAAAGTAGCTCATATGGGCCTAGAGGCACACATACAAACCGGTAACCCGACTCGAACCGGTAACCTAAACCGGAACCGAACTAGTTTCAACCCGGTGGTAGGCCAAACCGGTTTCAACCCGGGAAAACCCGACGGGTTGGAATCGGTTTGTATATTTCTAGCCCAAACCAGTTTGGAACCGGTTTTCACCAAAACCGGTTTACGAACCGGCCCAAAAAACTGTTATGTATCTTTTGTATACTTTAAATATATTATTTATCGAACTAACAAATAAAAATATCGGTTTTTGGAACCGGTTTTGTGACCCGAACCGGTTAGGAACCGAGCCGAACCAGTTTTATTGGTTCAAAACCGGTTCCGGACCAGACCCGATTCTTGATCAAAACCGATCCCAGAAACTTTGACCTGAAACCGGTCCGGTTCGAACCCGAACCGTGGTTTGTGCACCACTATATGGGCCTAAGCACCTGCTGTTCCCTTAAAAGGACCAAGCCTAAATATGCTGTTAAATTTGCATATGATCTGTCTTTTTCAAGATTTGGGCCCTATAACCAAATCATATTTTAAAACTTCACCAGCTCACTAGGCTTAGGATAGGGCCCAATAAGGTATTCTCAGGCCAGACTTAACTCCTTAAGGCCGTTGGACTATAATCCAGGCCCATTGGGTTTCTCTTTATATTTTCTTACGAAGTAGCATGTTCAAGAACTAAAGAAAGAAGATATTTAAGTCCTTATATCGCACACCATGATCTCAATGAAATGGGCCGGATTTGAGACATGTTTTTTATAGGGCCGGCCCAGTTTATAAAATTTATCCCCAAACTCCATCTCATCTTCTATGGCTCTTTGATTACTCAATAACTGCTAGGTTTACATATATAATAAAGTTAATTTCAATTTTGTTTTTTAAGATTTGACAAAACTAACAAGTTTCCTTCAAAAGATTAAAAACACAACTTATCTTCAAAAAGTTTCATAAGTTGTTTCAATTTCAATCCAAAAGTTTCATTATATTGGATCAAGTTGAAACAACGAAATTGAAACAACTTAGTAATTTTGGAGGTAAATTGATATTTTTAATCTTTTGAAGGAAAATAGTTATTTTTATCAAACATCAGTGAGCAAAACTGAACTTAGCTCTATATAATATCATAAAAGTTCAAGTGTATAGAATTAACGGTTTGGTATCAGGTTTACATATATAATATCATTAACGGTTTAGTAAAATGATGAGTAGTATTCTAAAATTTTATTGTACATTGATTATATTTGGTTCGGTGCGGTTAATTTGGTTAATTTATATATAAAAAATGTGCGCTTAATTGGTTATTTCTTAACCGAACAATCTATTAATTGTTCAGTTTGGATAATTTGGTTAGGTTAATGCGGATAATTCGGTTATGATTCGATTAAGTCGGCTAGTCGGCTATGTGCTTACCCCTAGTAAAACCCAAACTTATGTTTTTTAAATTTTACGAATATTATATATTATATAAAATTTGTCATAATTTTTCAATAACATATTACTTGCACCTCTCCTTTACAATTCAGGTGTTTGTTGGGATATTTTTTTGATTTATTAACTAAGATAAAGCTATTGATCGCTAGTCCAAATAGTTGAGCTAAATTACCCAAAAACTTCAATAATAGCATGAAGAGATCTTTGTTTCAAGTCTTATGTACGACAAAAAGGGTTTCATGTTAAGACAAAAGGTTTTCTTCTCAAATATGATAATTTTTCCACTGAGGGTGGTCTCCTGTTTTATACAAGAGTAAAGAAGATGATCGGATACACAATTGAACCATCACTGATCCAAATATCCATTCAAAAGAAAGTAACTAAAATAAGATTAAATCAACCCACTTTAATCCTAATAAACCAAACCTGTTTTTAATAATTAAATTAATTGTAACGTTCCTATCTGAAACCGGCGATTACAAAAATCTAAAACCTATGTGTTAATTATAGTTCTGATTTTTATTAATAATGGAAACGAACCAAATAAATTTTTATTGTTAGTTATGAGATACAAATAAAGGAATTGGATATTATGTTTGTAGGACTTCAGATACTCAAATTTGGTCGTACTTTTTACAACTCGCGATCATGCTGAAGTTAGCTAAGATTTTTTACTATATTTTTAAACTAAAACTTTTTCTTCTAATAAAAAAATTAACTTTATACTTGCTAACTATTTAAACTTAAATCACTTTATAAAAAATAATAACTAATATCATTACGCTACAAATCCACTTGATCATGATAATATCCCTTGAATAATATGCCTCTTTTTGTTTGTTAACAAAAACACTATATTTTTTGGACTCTCTCTATTACTTATAACCAAATTTAAAACTAAGTTGTCTTTAAAATATTTTTTACTTTTGTCATTTGGCTATCAACCAAATGTTATTAAAAAAAGTAGAAATTAAGATGGGAAGTGGGAACAAATATGAGATTGATACTCCGTGTGTATTAAACGATTGTCTCATTTATAGTCATTTAATAATTCAACGGTCTCTATTTGTCAAGGTTATTTGGTCATTTCTACTTTGAAAAATTGGAAATAATAGTGTTATCCCTTTCAAGATTTTCTTTCAAGATTAATATGATCATGATTTTGATGGTAGACGAAATCGAGCATGCATATGATCATGATCAGGCGTATGTGTGTCTTGTAAGGTTGTAGACCGTTACAGAAAGCAAGGTAGCGACATAATTCGTGAGTGCAACCGGAAAAGGGAACTATAGCTTGAAAGGGAAGTTTTGGCGCTAGAGTGCTCGAACACGCATCAAAAGGCTTTGTACGCCGTGCTTATGTCAACTTGTTGGTTCATAACTTCATATGGTGTTCTTAGAAAGATAAGATCTTTAATAACAAATCTCTAGTCTTATCCAAAATATTGGATGATATCAACGCGTACTCCTTCCTTTGGATGAAAATAAGGCTAAAATTTCATGCTTAATATGAGTTAAATCGTGTGATTTTGGTGTTGTAAGCTTCCCTTGTTAATTTAATTGTGTCTTTCGTAGGCTTCTAGCTACTTGGTCGATCTATTATTTTAGTTAAGTTCATAGTCGTTCAAAAGAAAGCATACAATCATGAAAAAAGGCAACTTTATTAGTGTATACATTACCAAACATTAAAAAGTACACAATATATTTTTTATGACAATATAAAGTATAAGGGGTCGTTTGATTCGCATACTGTTTGTAAAGGAATTAGAATTGAAATTAGATTTGGAATTAAAATAAAATTTTATTAAAATTGATAAGATGTTTGATTTTTAAATTTTCAGTGGAATTTAAAAGTTAATTTCTAATATTTCATTGGATTGTTAAACATTTTATAGGTAAGTAGAATGAAAGTAAATTCCAATTTAATGTAGGAAAATTTTCTAATTTCAATTCTAATTATAGATAATTCTGTGAACGAAATTAGACCTAAGTGTTATCTCTTTTGCCTCTTCACAAAACAGTTGGGTTGTAGTCACTATATAAAGGTGTACAAACCGGTTTTGTTCCCCAAGCCAGTTCGATCGGTTTTTGAACCGAACCGATCTTTTGGTTATAAGATCAAACCAGATTTTTTTCAAACCGGTTTTTCTAACTAAATACTCGGATCTCTCAAACCGGTTTGGATCGGTTTTGAAACTGGTTTTCTTAGAGAAATTGTTTTATTATTGTTTAAACGGTTTTTTTCCTTTTGAATCGGTTTTTAAAACTATTTTGGGCATCTGCCTACCAAACCAGTATATAAATCGATAGTTCGAATCGGATTGAAAACCGATTTGGCTAAAAGTGATATTTTTAAACCGGATCGGTTTTTTTCACCAGCTTTTTTTTGAACCAGTTTTTTTGTAAACCTTTTGTTGCATCATGATTATGATGTGGCTTGTTTTACGTAACATTAATAAGAACTTATTTCAAAAGATCAACGACTAGCCTAACAGATAAGGACCGATTAAATTTATAAAACATTATATTTTTTACACGTTTGTCTCATACCTTATAATATTTTTATAGTTTTTAACACTTCTCAACTCATTTATTTTATGGATTAAAAAAGAATACATGTTATAATGATTACCTACTAGAAGAATATGGGCCTACTAAAGAGACGCCCTGTGGGATAAATGGATGCCCTTCTTACGGGCCGTAAGGCCCTTCACGGGCCGTATGGTCTGTCGGTAGTCAAATCAGTCATTCAAAAACGTAATTCAAGAACGTAACGGCCCGTGAATATGATCACGGTCGTATTTATTAACAGCCCGTGAAGCTAGTCACGGCCCATGTGTAATTCCACATACGGGCCGTGAACATCTTTACGGGTCCTAGTATCACATTTTATAATTTGACGAGATATATTATTCCTCGTTTTTCGTGTAATTTTGTATTTATTACGTTATTTGATATGACGTAATATTCCTCGATAGTCGTGTAATTTTGTATTTATAACATTATTTGATATGACGTAATATTCCTCGATATTCGTGTTAATTATGTGACGAGATGCAATATTCCATTTCAACTACTATATAAACGTTAGTTTATAAATTCATTTCATAATTCAAATTTCTACGATATAAATTCATTTCATTTCAACTACTACATAAACGCAATATTCCATTTCAAGTACTATATTAACGTTAATATTTAACGTTACGATGTCTTTCTGGGATAGCAACTATTTATTCGATTCTGAATCTAACTATTACCCTCAGGAGGGTTACGGTTATTACGATGAGGCTGCTTCAAACTATCTAGGACAGTTCGCGTCCAATTACGGCGGGAATGGCGACGGCGATGACGGGGGTGATAACGATGGCGATAGCAGCGGGGATAATGACGGTTCTGGTTCCGGTAAAAAGGGTTTATACGACACGAATCAGGTTATAAGATATCATATTTAATTTTACTTTCATTTTACTTTCATTTAGTAATAACTAACTAAAAATATTAAATTGATTAGGTTTTCTCATCTCGTGAAGAATTAGTTGATTGGGCAACTAACGTGGGGCGAGAAAATGGGTTCGTTATTGTCACCAAACGTTCAAAAAGAAATTCGAATGGTTTAGTGGTTAAAATTTGGTTGAAATGTGATCGGGGTGGTGTATATAAGGGAGCATCCACTCTAAGAAAAAGTGGCACGAAAAAAACAAACTGTCAATTTGAATTGCAGGGTAAGTACCAGATGCAGAGAGATGGGTGGATTATAGTTGTTGTGGATGATACTCATAACCATGAACCTGCTGAACACCTGGAAGGACATGCATACGCAATGAGGCTCACCGAAAATGAGCTTTCTACTGTAAAGAATCTGACCGAGCAAAATATTGATCCTCGAAACATTCTAGGCACGTTGAGGGAACAAAATCCCAATAACGTGTCTGTGTTACGAACCATATACAACGCTCGGGCAAAAATAAAAAAGTCCACCAGAATTGGTGAAACCCCAATGCAGGTTTTTTTTTCTATACTACAACAACATCAATATATTTACACCCCTCACATAGATGAACCGACAAATACCGTCGACGGGGTTTTTTTATACATCCCACATCTCACACATTATGGCGTGCATACCCACACGTGCTGATGATTGACACAACATACAAAACTAACTTGTATAAAATGCCATTTGTTCAAATGGTTGGTGTGACATCCACCCTGAAATCTTTTTCTGTTGCTCACGCATTCATTGATTATGAGCGTGAAGCCAACTTCAGATGGGTGTTAGAGCAACTAAAAGCAACGCTGGAAGATAAGTGTATGGAGCCCCGTGTTATACTAACCGACCGAGACCTCGCTCTGATGAATGCGTCAGAAGAAGTTTTTCCGAGTGCTGTTCGATTACTTTGCAGATGGCATATTTCGGAAAATATTGCTAAACATTGTAAGGCGAGTTTTTCAAATGAAGAGTGGGGTGCTTTTCAGCATGTGTGGTCGGTACTTATTAACTCTGAAACGGAGGACATGTACGCTTATAATTACGACCGGCTTTATCGCAGATTGGTGTCCAAACATTCAAGTAAGTTTTCTAGTGTTATTCTTAAAAATATATGTATATTTACATAAAAATAAGTACATTTTTTTTAAATAGGAGTGCTGATGTACCTAAAAAATAACCGGTTGGACCCCTACAAAGAGAGATTTGTGTCGGCGTGGATAAATAGAAGTCATAACTTCGGTCAGCACACAACGAACCGAGTTGAGAGCCAACATTCGTTGTTGAAAAGTTACCTGAAAGTAACCAATAGCACCCTGGATAGATTTATTCCTTTCATTAATAATATCTTAGCTACCCAGGAAATTGCTATAAAAAAAAGTTTTACCAAAAGCAAAATCATGCTTATGGTGCAGCATAATCATGAAGTGCTTAAATTGCTGCGAGGTAACGTTTCTATTGCGGCTTTGGATATGTTAGTCGGTGAGATTAACAGGATAAATCATCTAATTATATCCAAAGAATCATGTGGCTGCTATCTTTTTACCAGCTGTGGTCTTCCGTGTGCTTGTAAATTAAACAATTACTTTTAAACAGGTGAATGTTCTTTTACGTTTTTTATTTTTTCATGAAAACTTTTATTATATTTTATTTAATATATTATTTTATAGGTTAATGTATCCCGCTCGATGCCATTGATTTTTTTGGAGGAAGCTAGATTTTTCACCCGCGTATATTGTACGGGAGGTTCAAGTAGATGTACATAAAGAGATGGAGATGGTGACAAAACATTTACTTGTCCAACCCGAAAATGTGAAAAGATCTTTGATTAATATTTTCAAATATTTCATTAATCCTTCAAAAACGGATAAAAAACCTCTTAAAGTCCAAACACATACACGGGGTCGTTCAAAAAAGATAAGCAAAAAGAAACAATATTAGACCCCCCCAGACATAGTTCATATGTTCAACCGAGAGAAAATTTTGAAGGTCCGCCAACATATTCAAGTTCGGTGGTGAAGTCAAAACAAGGGCCTTTGCAGCGCAGTCAATCCATGTCTTCGAAATCAAGAGCCAAAGATGGATTATCTCAACAGAGTTCCAAGTTTTCATATATCCCGGGCGACGAAGATAAAAACAATTTTTTCCGGTTTAACCGCTGGATTCCATCATTCTTTTTCCCGTATATTTCAGGTGCGGATGATGTTTTAGCGGACGACAATTGTGGTTTTCGTGCTATAGCACTCGCACTGGGATATGGTGAAAATCACTGGCGTTTTATACGTAGGGAACTTATATCTGAGTTGGATGAAAACAGACATAGGTACGCTGCGATGTTTCCTGATATAAACGAAATAAGGGAATCATTAAACTGGAACGGGTTAGGTGCGGCTCCACACAAAAATTGGATGACAGTGCCACCTGCTACAATCCTTATTGCTAACAGGTTTCGAGTGGTTATAATTTTTATATCTATCGGCAACTCCGCTATTTTTTTCCCGTTCTGGTTATCTCCTCGTGATATCAGTAAACATCATATAATTTCAATTGCTTATGTTCAAGATTGCCATTTCATTAGAATTCGATTAGTGGGTGACTATCCAATGCCTGTTCCGAGCAAATATTGGCATTTGTACAAAACAGAAAACACCAATGATTGGGAGGCTATATACGGAAGTCGAATTCAAAAATATCTTGAACTAAGGCCCGTAGACCCGGTTGAACATGTAGATTTAATATAGTTTACACATTTATCAATTCTTTCAATTCTTTATTTATTCAATTCTTTATTGTTGTTGAATTGTAAACATGTAATCTATTATTTATTCAATTCTTTATTGTTGTTGAATTGTAAACATATAATCAGTTCTTTCGTTTTCCAAAGAAAAATGCAATAAGAAGATTATCGAATTTTTCTTCAACCTTTGAATTTTGTTTATATGAGCTGGGCATTTGGTTAGCATAAAAGGTGTGTAGGAATGTTAATGATATGAGATGCATAATATATGTTGAGATTCAAGTATGTTTTTCAGTACAACTTTTCCGACTGAGATTCAAGTATGTTTATATAATTGCAGAGCCTGGTGTCGGATTTTCTGAAGGATTATATATTTCTTTATGTGGGACGAGTAGGTTCAAGTACTGATTTTATTCTCCAAAAGGTTGATTTAATATTATTCGTACAAACCACTTCCTCCACAAGCACAACCAATTGTAAACATATAATTAAACATTTAAACGTCATCCAAAATAACTCATAATATATAAACATAATTTTTCAATTTTTTTACATGAAAGGTAAATAAAACAATAAAATCCTACTATCTATGCGTCATGACCACCACCAGCAACACCACCACCAGCATCCTCCGCATCACCACCACCAGCAGCTTCCTCGTCATCACCCGCAGGTCGTCTGACAAACGGAGGCAACTCCGGCCGAGGGGGGAGGTCGATACCCTGGCTAGCAGCAAAAATGTTGTACGCATCCGCCATCCATACTAGCAAGGCGTGGGACTGGCGCGCCCAATGTAGTGACTCCGCCATAAACTCCCCCGTCGGCGGAATCTGCCGAATGATGGTCCTGGGAACAGGCGGTGGGACGGGTGCTCTGGCGTGTGGCTGGGGCTGCGGCGCCGGCTGCTCCTCCTCCTCACCAACGTCTGGCACCGGCTGCCAGATGGTCCGACCACCATCAGTGGACCATCGGAGGTCGTCGCCAAATTTGGCGGCAATCCCCATGGCCATGACGGTCTGTCGACCCAAAATCCGAGGCGGCGTGTCCGTAGTCTGCCTCGCAATTAGGGCGTCCGTAAACAACCCTAAGCGCGAGGCAATGACGGTGATGTACGAGCCGCAAACAATCGGGCTATCCATCTGCAAAACAATCAAACAATAGGCATAATTATGAATCGCATAATAGATAATACTTATTTATTAAGAATTAGTATAATATTTTTTTACCTTGCCCTAAATGACGCTCAAAAAATAGGCGGCCATGCAGTGAGCTAGATTCACCCTTCTAGGTGAAAGCAAGGCCCTCAGAAAAAATAAGTCAAGGAGCGACACCTGCTCCATGCTCTGGTCTCTGCCGACAATGGTGCCGGCAATGCACCGGTGCAGATACCAGTGCAAAGGATCCCTAATGGAGGTCGCCCTAATGGCGCCCTCCCACGGCTGGTCGGAAATGGTCGGCCACCATCCGACCAAAGGAGCCGCCTCCGACTGGACCTCGTCAGAATAAAAACGAGGATCCTGCGTCTCCTCGTGGGTGTAAAACCCAATAGTCACCGCCCACTGGGCGAGGGTGAACTCGTACCTACCGGTCCCCAGCATAAATCGATCCGCTATGTGCTCGCGGGGGTCCTGATCCTCAGTGGCGGGAGTGAACAGAAACGTAGACAAAAACTGCAACGTCAGCTCCCGGTAGCCCCTCCTAGATCCTAAATCAAACATCCGCCTCCACGGCGTCTCTCCGTCCAGCCCGATGATATCCTGGGCACGTGCTATGTCTCCGACCTCCTCTAGCACGTCCCAGTCGATGGTGCGTGTCCCCTTCAGGGGACGTCCAATCAGCTTCCACAGCTTAAGCCGTGGCTGTGTCTCCCTCGGGAAACGAAGATCAGTGTGTGGGTCCAGAAAGTCACCCTGACCCTCGGGCTCAGTCTCCGGACGTGTACGTTTGCGGGGCGGCATAATCTGCAAAAAAAAATTAAATTCACAAGAACAACAAAAAGGGTTACGGCCCGTGAAGCAGACTCATGGCCCGTAACCCTCCAAATTTTCAAAGGGTTACGGCCCGTGAAAGGATGTCACGGCCCGTAACCCTTTGAAAATTCAACCGGTTACGGCCCGTGACACATGTTCACGGCCCGTATCCCCCAGGTTTTCAGAATTTTCAGATTTTTGAAATAAAATTTTAATATATTTAAACGATAAATACACAAAAATAAAATACGAATTTGCATACGTACCGTAGTAAGGAGTCGGCGGTATGATAATGATGAAAAAACGGAGGTCGTGACAGAGTAAATCGTATGTGTGTTTAGGGGGCGTAAATGAACAAATGGGCTGTGAGGTCCTATATATTATCCCGCCTCACGGTCGTGACGGTCCTCACGGCCCGTTACATATTTTCCTCATGGCCCGTGACAAACCTCACGGCCCGTGAGACTTTGTAATTTTTAAAAATCAACCGTTGACACTACACGGCCCGTAATGTGGAAATGAAACGGCCCGTGAAGGGCCTCACGGGCCGTATACTAATTTTTTATGTCTATAAATTCAACCACTTCACACAATCAATTCACACAAATTTACTCAATACCCAAACGATGAGTGCTACAAGTGATCAAAATCCGTGGACGGATGAAGAGGAGGTCACTTTAGTAAGATCTTGTATCGAAAATTCAGGGACTATCCCTCCAAATTCAATATTTTGGAACCGTGTTTCAACTCGTTTTCATCAAATTCTCGAACGTGAAGAATATCGCACCACTCGTGAACTTAGCAACAAGTGGTCTGACTTGAGAGGGAAGGTCACGACATTTCACCAGCTCTACAAAGACGTTTACAAAAATCAAAATACGTTATGGAATGATACGGATATTATGACAAGAACTCAAGAAAGATATCGGGAGAATTTTGGAATTTCTTTTAACCATTTTGCGGCTTGGATCTTTTATAAAGATCAAGAAGATTAAAATTGTGTGTTTTATTATTGTGTGATAATAACGGTTTGTCGTTTTTAATAAAGTGTACTAATAAACGTTTATGTTTTAATAAAATATTTCATTACTGTTCTACAATACACGTCTACCATACAGTTCGTCTGCCATAAATCTTCGGAATCTAAAGCAAGCATCCTGTAAGCTAACCTCTTGCCACTCTAAAGATCTATTTTGAACCAACCTACGCAATAACATACAAATTACAACTCCCGAATCTCGACCAATATGACCGGCGTTAGGAGGCCAAACGGTTTCACCCGATACCATCAGTTCTTCGATTTGTTCTTGTCCGGAGTGCTGCCAATATTGTATACGTGATAGAAAATGTAAAAAGTACGATTCGAATTGTACGAAAATCGTTCGGGCATTACGATGAATGCACCATGAATCATCACACGTATTTGGTCGGCATTCGTATGGAGAATATATACGAACTTGTAGTGAGTCCATAGAAATCTTAAAAAGATACAAATTTTCTTCGTCATCAGTCATTGGTACGTAAACCTACAAAACAATTTAATTCACGGTTATAAATTCATGATTTTTATTGTAAAACATGAAAACAGTATTACCGTATCAACTTCCCATAACGCGGGATATAGACAGTCACTCCCGTCTCCATATTCGTTACCATTAACGGACCCCGAGTATATTAAGTTAAACCACTCAAATGGGAGAATCGTCCAACGATCACTACCCGGCAACTCTTCGGTTCTACGTATTTCTTCGTATCTCCATATTGTGAGTCTATTTGTCCACGCCCGAACATGCTATAAAATAACAGCTTTTTTAATTGTTAGAATTTTAAAATAAAATAAAATATACAAAAAAAACTTTAAATCATACCTCTGTACCTAAAGACACGTTTCCGAGTAATTCACGCCAAAATTGTAACGGAATATCGGAATGACCCATGTAATACACTCTACATGTTTGGGAATCACCGTTACGTATAAAGTGAATAACATTCTGAGACCAGTTCCTCCCGTTCTGCCAATTATGGTTATCTATTGGATCAGGAATACTTTCCACAATATCTCGTGAGTTTGAAGAGGACTCATTTTGACGTCTTCTACTACCTCCACGAGAAGACATTTTAACTGTTTCGTTTCTCACTAACCGTATATAACAAGTCATATATATAACGGTTTATATAGAATCTTAAATCGAATCAAGGAATAATACGTCGCGTCACATAATTATAAAATTTAAAAGTGCACGCAAATCGAGGAAAGTAAATTCTCAGAAGGACAACTACGGCCCGTGACGGGCTTCACGGGCCGTTATGGATTTTGTTAACGGGCCGTGGGTGTGGACATTTACGGGCCGTTTGTTCCTACACAGGCCGTGAGTAGATGTAGTTGTGAAAATTAAATTTCGAACACCTTACGGCCCGTGAGGCCCTTCACGGGCCGTGAGAAAAGTCAAAGGGCGTCCGGGTATAGCCTGACAGGGCGTGCAATTAGCTGGCACCGAAGAAAGAATAAAATTAGGTGAGGTTTGATTGGAGGAGGCCAATCAGTGAGTTTTGACTTATGAAAAATCATGTCACTTGAAGTCGAATTGGGACAGGACACTTTAACATCAGTACATCACATGAATTTGCACATGCATTATAATTACAAAATATGAAAAAAGCAACGATGAATAGTACTATTCATTCAACCGTATTTTCTCCTCTTCTTCTTCTGCTCCATGCCTGCTATGTACCCCTCTTCTTCAACCATCGGCTCCTACACCATCAATCGCCCCCCTCTTCTTCAACCTTCAAACCACCACCTCTCACTGGAACCCTCACCTCCGCCGGACCACCACCACCATGACCACCAACGGCGATTGCAACCACACTTTTAGGGCTTGATTCATTGCTAGGGCTCAAATACTATTCAAGTTGGGAGGTTAGGGCGTCGATTGAAACCAATGTCACACCCCAACCTTGACGGCGGAATCGTTGAAGTGTGAGAGTTACGATTGTTCACAGCCACATAACGCTATTGCCTGAAACATGTTAAAAATAAAAGGTCAACATATTGTTGGTGAGCATTCTATAGTTTTGAATACATAAGTATATAAAAGATGGCAATTCAAGTTATAAGTTAGTGAATAAAGTGATTAGGGATGTTATGAACAATGCAACAATCAAACCTCGACAATGTTTTACAAGTATCAAACGACGTTAATATTCTATTAACGTTAAAAGTATATACGATCAGCTAAGTGTACTTGGATCAACCAAGCAGGCTTGTCTTACCCATAGATCTATGACTTCGCTGGGCTAGCAATAGTTAATGATTGTACATATAACGCCATAACATGGTAACCACAAAAGTTCAACTAACCACAACTTTAAGTAAATTGCCATAAGTTTACAAGAATCAAATTTGTTTACAAGTGCAACGTTTATACGGTAACACGTTTCACCCAAAAGTGTGAAAATAATAAAATGGGTATAGAAATACTCACTTGGTGTATAGGTGTATATTGGATGATGATTATTAAGAATACGAATAATCGTTCCAACGAAATCCCTCACAAGGTACCTAAGAATATATATATATTTACAGGTTTAAGTTCAATATTATGTTTGACATTTAGACGTGAACTAGGGTTTCAATTGGAATTATGGGGTTTTATCGAGTAAATAAATCTATAAAGTAATTATTCGCATTTTGATCCATTAGGAGAATTTTATACGTGTGTTTAAGTATTTTAGGAATGAATTTAAGTATACAAAAAAATTTGATAAGATTTAATATATATAAAACCTTATAATTATTTAAAATTACTTGAAATAACGTTTTGATTTATAACAAATTATTAATCTAAACTTTAGTTAGTATATTTTATGAGAGAATAATATTTTAGAATAATTTATGAAATTATAAAATATATAATTTTTACAGTTATCATGATAAAACTTCTATTATTTATTATTTGAGACAAATAATTATTTATTATTTGAAACAAATAATAATTAGTAAACTAAAACAAGAAAATAATCCAATAGTAATGTTTTGTTCAGATAAACAACTTTTAAAGTCTATCTTATAAATTATTTAACTAGTTTTATTAATTGTTTTAATAAAATAAAATAAAATATTAAGATGTTATAAGAAATAAATTTTCAGAAATTGGTTTGATGTAAAGAAAAATATTTAAAGTTTATAAAACCTATTTTTATAATTTTTAAGAATTTTTACATATTTTTTTGAAGCTTGAAAAGCATTAAAAAAATAGTTGTAGGTAGCCGGGTTCGAACCCGGTACCTCCAACTCACACACCCACACTCAAACCGGTAAACCAAGGCATCAGCCGCGTTACAGAGTGGTTCTTAATTCTTTTAAACACTGATTCAAATCACCCCCAAATCCCCAAGAACCCTAGATCGAATTGAGGCCAAATTGACTCTGATTCGATGTTGTTAGTGTCGATTATCATGGGGCTTTTGATCCCCATGTAAAATCGAGCATAATGATATATGTAACTTACACGATTGAGTTCGATTTGATGATTTCAAGTACAAGAACAGTCGCGACCACGGTTGGGTTCGAGGTGCAATCTTCGTTGATAATCAATTGATTCCACACGAAGCTTCTATTGGGAATGATGAATGAAAGCCCTTTATCAATTTCGGGTTTTGAAGCTCGAAAGACGGTGAAGCCGTTAGTTGCAGGTCCGACGGGTTCGAGGTGATCTTTAGTGGTGTTTTTGTTTATTTTTGATGAAATTGAGAATTGGGTTCGTTTAGAAATGCAGAAATGATCGATTTGGTAACTTTAATTTGTTGATTATTGTTGTTTGAGTGTATTAGTGAGTTGGATTAGGATCCGAGAATAAAGTAGAAATTATAGCCGTTGTTGACTGATTCAAACGTGTTTTTTGACTGGATTCCCATTCTAAATGGATCCAAGAAAGCTTTCGGTGGAGTGGTGGGGTTCGAAATCGACTAATTTAGGTGTTTTAAGCTTCGCCGGAGAGGCGCCGGAGACTCGCCGGAGTCCCGGCCGGAAAATCGGGAGAGATGAGAGAGAAGGCAGTTGGATTTAAAATTTTTACACAAATGGTCCCTGCGGTTTCACTTTTGATATTTCATGTGTAAAACTTTCATTTTAAGTTTCAAAATTGACAGGATTGGCCCCTGGACTTTATTATTATTATTGTTATTATTATTATTATTATTATTATTATTGTTATTATTTATTATTAATGTTATTATTATTATTATTATTATTATTACTATTATCATTATTATCATTATTATTATTTATTATTATTATTATCATTATTATTGTTATTATTATTGTTATTATTATTATTATTATTATTATTATATTATTATTAAAGGTATTAACACGCAAATTACGAGATGTCACAGTCTCCCCTACTTTAGGAAATTTCATCCCGAAATTTGTTTACGAGGAGGCTGAGACGACAAGATGAGGACGCTTGGATTTCATTTGATCCTCACGTTCTCAAATGAATCAGAAGGTGAACATGAAGCCTCAGATAGATCATAGTGATTCTCTTTTTCTTTCTTGATGCAGTTTGTGTTCTCATTTTCTGAGATACACTTTGAAGAACTCTCAGGTTTTGAATAGGTATCAAAAGAAGAAAATTTATCATCGATTAAGCTGACCGCTTTAGTGTTTACTTTATGTGCAATAGTAGAGCCATTAGAGGTAAAAAGAGAGTCTAAAGTGTGTGGCTTCTAGTTAACATTATAAGCTTTCACGTTGATTAAGAATGAACGTTAATACAAGATGTTACCGTCTCCCCTACTTTAAAGAATTTCGTTTCGAAATTAAGAATGAACATAAATGAGCAAAAGAATTAAAATGAAAGATAAGTGTTCAATCTAACAGTGATTGGCGTTTAATTACAGATAAAACGCTTCACTTGATGGAATCTTACAAGATTCTTGGCATAATACATGCCAATTTGAACCCTATCAGTGAAATGTGAGACGTTTTGAGATGAAATGTGAGAAAGCGATGCCAAGTTATCATCGTATATTAGACTTATAAATCACAACTTCCAGAATATAATTTCATGGTAAGGTGATGTCTAGAAATAAATAAGAGGCCAACAATGATAAAAAATGTTAACCGTCGGAATTTAAGAATCCCAAACGTCATCATATGAAACGATCTTAACACATATCTTGTGAATATGTATTTCTCCTTTGACCAACCGTCGGTCTAAGAATAATACGTTATGCGAAGATCTTGGAATAAGTTCACAACTATGGTTAAGAAAGAACAGAAAATGAATCAATCATTCAAGATATCGATCGATGTTTTCACGCTATACCATGGTATACGAATATTTGAAACAGATACAGGTCAATTTCTCGACGTTGTGAGATAATGGGTCGAATTGAATTTTTTTAGCCAATCGGTCTATAATGCACCAATTGTCATCATGACCTCTAGGATAAGAGGCATTCAGTGATGAGGAAAGTTAAACAGAAGATTTACGGGAACACGGAGATTAGGTTTTGTCATATGTAAAGGTAAGACACTTGGACACATGCCAAGTTATGTCTTTTCTTTGATGCCAAACCCATGACTACAGATTACGAAATTTTATAAATCATTATATCCATATTGTAATGAGGATAATAACGAGTCTTGTGGTTCGAATTCAAGATAAATATTTCCAAGGTTAAGGATTCAAAATCGATTCAAGAAGTGATACAAACAATAAGAAACGTATTTGTAACCATGTTTTGCAAGGTAACAAATTTCCAAATGCAGATTTGCATACGTAATTCATCAAACAATAAGATAAATATCTTTATTTGACAAAAGATTATTTAGGAAGACTATACTTTTGGGTTTGATGATATCTCAAGATGAAAGTTGATAAGTAAGGAATAAATGGTTCGATGTAGTTAGATCGAGTCAAAACATGAAGATAAAGAAATTGATTTAAGAATTTAAATGCTCTAAACTGGGAATCAAAATCAACCTAAAACGATCGGGTCTTCTTTTAAGTTCAGAGATCATGCTTTGGCTTGATCGGTCGAAACACTAATCATTGTTTCACCCTTCAAGTTACTTCATGTTTCTCGTCACTTGATTACAACCTTGGTAAGTTGAAGATCAAGAAATGAGAATAGTCATTAAGGTGTGGTTTTCACTCGTAACTTGATGGTGTATTCCCAAGATATAACCACTAACTTACCAATCAACCAGTTTGATCCCAACCAATTGTTAAGGATTCACATAAATAAGACGTGGTAACTCACCATTAAGGTAAGGGAAATCACTCCTATCTTAACGATGAAGTTCTACAAAAACAAAATATAACCGAATGAACTTCTTCATCAAAATCTAGAATTCACTCCTACTTTGATGAGGTCGTTCCATTTGAGACAATGCCATTCATGAAAATGAAATTATCATCAAGATATGGAATTTACGCCTTGGCTTCATTATCACAAGAAAACAATCGAGGTTTGACATTTGTCACCAAAGTACGGGTTTCAATCCTATTTTGGTGAGATCATGTCGTTTTTGATATGTATGTTCCAATGAAAATAATTGAAGTCAATCCTCATGATAAGGAAATCACCCTAGTCCAGAGGATGAAAATTCGTAAAACACACAATTGGAAACCACTTATCGAAACGAATAGAGAATCATCAAAGTAAGGGAATCACCCCTGTTTTGATGAGTTAGCATTGTTTAGGAGGTATGAGCGTTCTTAGTCATAGATTGACTTACAACCCTTATATCTCCCATGGTGCAGACGGTTCAAGGTTCGACTTAACAACGAAAGGAAAAGAATATCACTTAGAAATTTAGAAAATTTCAAATTACATCAATGTAACCAAAAGAAACATCATACTTACAAAATTTTAGGTCACAGTTCAAGATAACAGGATTTGTTATGATGGTGTTCAAATCTTGGATAATTTAAATCAGGAAGACGAAATCAAGGATAAAATGATTCGACATCACAACGAGATGTGAACATTCGATTCACAATCGAAAGGAATATATGGACTTCTCAAGATATGAGGTCAACCATAACCTTATTGATGACACACATACTTATAAGTGATCAATTATAACAAGAGTTTTGAGTCAAGTAACGGATTCAATGATCGAATTAGATCATTATTTACACTTTGCCTAGACAAAGTATCCCGAGATGTAGGAATTTCGTCTACAGCGTTGCATGTTCTTAGTTATAGGACACATCCTTAAGAAGATTTGAGAACCATAGGTAACGGTTTAAAGTTTTTAAAGACATACGGTTTAGATTCCCAATATCTTTGGGTATATTAAAATCCATGTTCACGTTGGTCGAGGTATAGAAATAGTTACATGAAACGCTGGGTTTAATACCGTTATACGTTACACGTTGAGCGTTTAAACGTAAGAGTTGAATTGTAGGATGGGTTCAATATTAACAGGAACATTATTTAGGTTAAGAATGAGAAAATATTAAAACTTTGGTGATATACCAGTTCAAGGATTCAAGGATTTTTAAGATACAAAAAGGATGGTTCCATTTGGTAACGCATTACCATTTGGAATCGTTGACACGTCAAGGTAAATTGACTCGTTTGCCTTAGAGATTTGTGTATTTTGACCATAGTTTATCACTCATCCCAGAAATCCCCAGGTAAGCATAACAGGTCTGCAGGATCGGATTTCGGGTGGTTTTCTCTCAACTCACTTTGAATCAACACTCTGCAAGCAGTCTATGAAGAGTAGATCACAATATAACAAGTAACAAGCAGTAAGAAAATTTAACACAGCAGGTAAATTTTCAAGGTACTTTTATATATTGCTTCTCAACTCAAAGGATTACAAGACACTTGGACTCAAATCGCTTATCTAAAGAGTTACAGGGAGAAGATATATATAATACTACCTACAGCCGGATATACTTTGATACCAGCTGGACACCTCTAACCTTACATCTATACTACAAGACTCTAGGTGAGGTCTTTCAGACATTTTGCCTGAGAGTTGGTAGTCAGGACATGTCCCTGACTTACCTTTTGTCACCAACTAAAGTTGGTAACATGTACTATCATAAAAAGGTGAACAGTAGAATAAAGTATGGTCAACAACATGGCTCTTTAGGAAGATGCCATGCTGTATCAGAGGTCTGCAGCGGACTGTCAGGGACCATACTTTATCTGCTGGACACAGCAATGTCTTCCGAAGGATAAAGTACTTCGGAAGAATAACTTCTTCCGAAGGCACTTATACTTCGGAAGACTGTTTCTTCCGAAGCTTGGAGTCTTCTTTGTCTTCGGAAGCAGACTTTGTCTTCAGCTCTTTCGTCAGACTTTGTCTTCGGAAGCTTTCAGACTTTGTCTTCAGCTCTTTCATCAGACTTTGTCTTCGGAAGCAGACTTTGTCTTCAGCTCTTTCGTCAGACTTTGTCTTCGGAAGCTTTCAGACTTTGTCTTTAGCTCTTTCATCAGACTTTGTTTTCGGAAGCAGACTTTGTCTTCAGCTCTTTCATCAGACTTTGTCTTCGGAAGTTTTCAGACTTTGTCTTCGGAAGATAGTCTTCAGCTGTTGGCTTCAGCTGTTGTCTTCAGCAGTTGACTTCAGCTTTTGCCTTCAGTAGATATCTTCAACTGTTGGCTTCAGCTGTTGTCTTCAGCAGTTGACTTCAGCTTTTGCCTTCAGTAGATATCTTCAGCTGTTGTTCCTCAGACTCTCGGAAGATCTCTTGCTTGGCTTCGGAAGCCCTTTAATGTAGTACCAAAAGTGACTATGAAGTGAATTTGGTTGCACCAGCCTTATCATGATCCAACAAGGTCTCACAATAAGATTTATACGATATGCTTGCCTTAGCCCGAAGGCCTTTTGCCAGGAAATCCAGAATACAGGTGTCTATGTATCACATAAATTTCTTTGGTTCATGAAATCAAAACCTTGATGAGATTTGTATAGATTAGACATACGTCTAAAGATCCAGATCATAAGTATAAGTATACGATTCCACATGTCGTCGAGAATAAGATTGAGTGATTTTATGTTCGGGGAGAGTCAAAGATGAGTTTAGAGAGACAAGTAACTAAGTTTAGGCAATCCTATGCTAAGGTATCAAATTGTACATAAGAAGGCATAGCATTATGTAACATGCAAACCATGTATTTACAAGATAAAAATACTATAAAGTGCATGCATAAGCTATAGTCTAGGTCACCATTTCTAATAACCTAAATCCCTATAGTTATGGGCTCTGATACCAATCTGTCACACCACAACCTTGACAGCGGAATCGTCGAAGTGTGAGAGTTACGATTGTTCTCAGCCACATAACGCTATTGCCTGAAACATGTTAAAAAAAAGGTCAACATATTGTTGGTGAGCATTCTATAGCTTTGAATACATAAGTATATAAAAGATGGCAATTCAAGTTATAAGTTAGTGAATAAAGTGATTAGGGATGTTATGAACAATGCAACAATCAAACCTCGACAATGTTTTACAAGTATCAAACGACGTTAATATTCTATTAACGTTAAAAGTATATACGATCAGCTAAGTGTACTTGGATCAACCAAGCAGGCTTGTTGTTGGATCATGATAAGGCTGGTGCAACCAAAATCACTTCATAGTCATCTTTTGGTACTACATTCAAAGGCTTCCGAAGCTGAGAAGAGATCTTCCGAGAGTCTGAAGGACAGCTTCAGAAGACAAAGTATGAAAGAGCTTCCGAAGACAAAGTCTGAAAGAGCTTCCGAAGACAAAGTCTGAAAGAGCTCCCGAAGACAAAGTCTGAAAGAGCTTCCGAAGACAAAGTCTGAAAGAGCTTCCGAAGACAAAGTCTGATGAAAGAGCTGAAGACAAAGTCTGAAAGCCTCCGAAGACAAAGTCTGATGAAAGAGCTGAAGACAAAGTTTGAAAGCTTCCGAAGACAAAGTCTGATGAAAGAGCTGAAGACAAAGTCTGAAAGCTTCCGAAGACAAAGTCTGATGAAAGAGCTGAAGACAAAGTCTGCTTCCGAAGACAAAGAAGACTCCAAGCTTCGGAAGAAGTAGTTTTCCGAAGTACATGTGCCTTCGGAAGAAGTTATTCTTCCGAAGTACTTTATCCTTCGGAAGACATTGCTATGTCCAGCAGATAAAAGTATGGTCCCTGACAGTCCGCTGCAGACCTCTGATACAGCATGGCATCTTCCTAAAGAGCCATGTTGTTGACCATACTTTATTCTACTGTTCACCTTTTTATGATATTACATGTTACCAACTTTAGTTAGTGACAAAAGGTAAGTCAGGGACATGTCCTGACTACCAACTCTCAGGCAAAATGTCTGAAAGACCTCACCTAGAGTCTTGTAGTATAGATGTAAGGTTAGAGGTGTCCAGCTGGAATCAAAGTATTTCCAGCTGTAGGTAGTATTATATATATCTTCTCCCTGTAACTCTTTATGTAAGCGATTTTGAGTCCAAGTGTCTTGTAATCCTTTGAGTTGAGAAGCAATATATAAAAGTACCTTGAAAATTTACCTGCCGTGTTAAATTTCTTACTGCTTGTTACTTGTTATATTGTTATCAACTCTTCATAGACTGCTTGCCGAGTGTTGATTCACAGTGAGTTGAGAGAAAAACCACCCGAAATCCGATCCTGCACTTGTCTTACCCATAGATCTATGACTTCGCTGGGCTAGCAATAGTTAATGATTGTACATATAACGCCATAACATGGTAACCACAAAAGTTCAACTAATCACAACTTTAAGTAAATTGCCATAAGTTTACAAGAATTCAAATTTGTTTACAAGTGCAACGTTTATACGGTAACACGTTTCACCCAAAAGTGTGAAAATGATAAAATGGGTATAGAAATACTCACTTGGTGTATAGGTGTATATTGGATGATGATTATTAAGAATACGAATAATCGTTCCAACGAAATCCCTCACAAGGTACCTAAGAATATATATATTACAGGTTTAAGTTCAATATTATGTTTGACATTTAGACGTGAACTAGGGTTTCAATTGAAATTGTGGGGTTTTGTCGAGTAAATAAATCTATAAAGTAATCAACCTGTTTTTCACTCCTCACCACAATCCACTCACTCAAATGGCTGCTCTCTCCAAGGCTGATATGGAAACTGGTACCTTGACCAAGTCCCCTATGATCACCCCTGAAGACTTTGACACATGGTGTATCAGGATGGAAGGCTTCATCAAGTGTCAAGACTCAAGGATGTGGGACTCCATTGTCAATGGTCCTTTCATACCAAGCACTACATCTGCCACTGGTAATCGCATCATTCCAAAAGATGTTGATGATTACTCAGAGGAAGATAGGAAGAGAATAGAGCTAGATCAAAGGGCTATGACTTGTCTCCAAACTGCTCTCCCCAACTCCGTCTACAGACGCTTCAAGAAGTGCAAGACTGCTAAAGATTTATGGGAAGCTTTGAAGCTGATGTATGAGGGATCCAAGGAAACTCAAGAGAACAAGAAAGATCTCTTGAAGTAGCAGTTTGAGAACTTTACTTTCAAGGCTGGTGAGACCTTGACTCAACAATACTTCAGGTATGTTGAGCTAGTAGATACTCTGGCGGATATTGGAGTAGCTCTTGAGAACAGAGACATAGTTAGGATGTTCATGTCTTCTCTTCCTAAACTATGGACTCACTACTGTGTTGTCATCAAGAGAACTTCGGACCTTAAGACTCTTTCTCTCACAGAGTTGTATGGTATCCTAAGTGCATTTCAGATGGAGATGAACATGCAGAACTCCTCTGACCACTCCAATAACCAACAGAGTTCAGCCCTTCATGTGGTTGAAAAGGAAAGCATGGAACCACAACATCAGTTGCTATGCTACCCTGACAACTCACATACTGGACCCTTCATCACTCTACCTGAGACTCCAAAGTCTCAAAAGGTTCAACACAACTCCTTTCAGGATAGTTGTGCCTTTGTCTCTGGAAGTGGACACTCTGGTGATTTTCAATACTGCTTTGATGATCTTGAGTGCTTCAGTCCAGATGATGTGGAGTATATGGACATTGTCCAGCAGATGGCTATTTTAACTTACAGAGCGAAGAATTTCTTCAAGAGAACTGGAAGGCAATTCCCTCAAAACCCAGTCAACAGCAAGTTTGGGTTTGATAAGAGCAAAGCAAGGTGCTACAACTGCAACCAACTTGGTCACTTTGCTAGGGAATGCAAGGCTCCCAAGAACAACCCGGGAACCCCACAGGCCTCCACACATCCCACTGCTCCCAAGCATGAAGAAAAGTCAACTGAAACAGCTGCTGTTGCTCAGGAAGTTGACTGGAGCTTCATGGTACAGGATGTGACTCCCGCTCAAGCACTCATGGCCGGAACAGATGATGATCAGGTATATGAACATCTTTGTACTGCTGCCTGTATTGCTAAAGTTAAATTGTATAAGGATTATATTCGAAAATCAGATCTGAGGTTGAGTCTTTAAATGTGCTAAAATCTGACTTTAAAAGAGCTGAATCTGACTATCAAAGGAAAATTGATGAGTTAGAAAAAACTGTGTCTCTTTTGAAACATGAAAAGACTAACTACAAGACTCAAATCAAAGATCTGATCTCCAAACTTTCTGAAGTTCAACCCCAGTTAGTCACAGCTGAGGCTCAGGCCAGGAAGCAAGCTATTGCTGAGCAAAGCTTCCAAACTATTCTTGCATCAACCTCTCATTCCAAAATGTTTTATCAAAACAAAGAAGGGTTGGGAACCAGTGAAATAGCTCCACCACACTCTTATGAGTCTATTAGACTACCTAGATGTGGTACTGAAGAGCAAGAGGTTCCAACTGCTGACCCTTCTCCATTGGAACTAGAGGATGAAGCAAAAATAGTGGCCTCCACAGGGGAGAAACAGGAGGATACACCCATCTCCACCTGTGATGACCAAATCCTGACCACCAAGGCAAGAAGAAGCAGAGCTAAAGCTGCTAGAAGGACTGCTAAAAAGGTTGCAGAGTCCAAGCTTAAGTTTGACCCTAAGCAAAAGAGTGTCTTCATTTCTGCCAGATTTCAAGTGGTAGGTACTCCTGATTCAGGAAAGGAGTGTAGTACCAGCACTCCTGTCCTACTGAAGGATCAGAAGTCGAAAGGGAAAGTTGCTGATGAAGAGAAGAAACCCAAGAAACAGCAACCTGCAAGTTCCCAGAAGACTAACATTGCATGCATAATGTGTGGTTTGCACAACCACATGGCTAAAGATTGTTACTACAATCCAGCAAGCACACATTATGCAAATAATGTTAGAAAAGAAGTAGTCAGAGAAGGTTTCTCAGTTGAACCACTTAAAAAGGTCCAAATGATGAAAAAGGGAAAGTTGGTCTCGGAAGCCAAGTTGCTTTCGGAAGAAACTGCTTCTTCCGAAGGGAAAATGGCTTCGGAAGCCAAACCTTCTAAGGTTCGGAAGAACAAGAAGGCTCCCTTGAAACCATCTCAGAAGAAGACTGCTTCGGAAGAAAAGGTGGTGAAGGCTTCTTCCGAAAAGAGAGAAGCTTCGGAAGAAGACCATGCTGCAAAAGCTTCACCAAGCTCATCCTCAAAGATCAACCAAAGGATGGATTGGAAGATCAAGGAAGATGCTGCAGCCCAAACCTCTTCTTCAACAATGACCTCTATTGAACCCCATTGCATATCTTTTGGTTCAATTATGTCACTATCTTTGGAAGAGACCGATACCTGCAAGGCTTGGGCTTCCAAACAAAACTAACCATCTCATCTTATGTGCAGGGACATCCATTTGACAAGAACAACAATATCTGTATTGTAGATAGTGGATGCTCCAGGCATATGACAGGGAACAGATCTTGTAACATCCTGTATTTTGTGTTCATTTTATTATGCCATTTTATAGCATCTTTAGTAAATCGCTTTTTATAATAATACTAACAATAATAATAATAGATAATAATAATAATAATAATAATAATAATAATAATAATAATAATAATAATAATAATAATAATAATAATAATAATAAAAATAATAATAATAATAATAATAAAAAATAATGAATTAAAGTGCAGGGGGCCATTTTGTCATTTTGTAAACTTTAAATAAAAGTCATGGCATGAAATAATAAAATTTGAAAGAGCAGGGACCATTTGTGTAATTTAACAAACCAAACCCCCACCCCCCCGTTTTTCCGGTAACAATCGGCCGGAGCTCCGGCCGAGCTCCGGCAGGCCTCAAAACACCATTTTAAAATCGATTGACCCAAATAAATCGCCTCAAACGCTCGGTTCCCCTGTTTCGAACTCAACCAACCACCCAATTCGATTTCCCCGCGCGTTGACCTTCCTAATCGAGCCAAAGACTAAACCGTGTGAAATATCGAATCAAACATTGCCCAAATTCACAAATTGAATCAATCATTTCTAAACTTAATACGCGTCTTAAACAATCAATCATTCAAATATAATGACACAATTACAGCTCGAATCGTTCAAATTTAGTAAACATAAACGCGTTTTCAAATTCAAACGGGTTAAGCCCGAAACCATGAAATCAAGCTTATAAATAATAGGCGTTTGATTCATTTTGGAGTTCCTAAACTCCCTGAACCATCAATTGCACAATAAAACCTCTCGATCACAAAACCCCAATCTCAAGAACATCCGAATCGAACTCGAACTCGAAATCACCTTTTATCTCATCAAAACAGGTAATTTAAAACCTGTTTTCTACTCGTTTTCGTTCAAGGAACAAAAGCCCTATGATGATTTAGGTGATTAACACCGAATCGAGGGTCGATTTTGGCCTTGAACATAACTAGGGTTCATCGATTTGGGGGTGAACCAGGAGACTAGCGTTTAAATTTAAAACAACCCAATGTGAACCAAGGCCACGGCCCTGGTTCACTGGTTCCTCCGTCCCATGTTCACAGGGAGGCCCCGGGTTCGACCCCGGGCAGCCCCCCTCCCCTGTTTCTTTTTTGATTTTTTTCTTCTTTTCTTTATTTCTTTTTATTTATTTAACCTTTTTAAATTCTGAAAATTTCTAAAATTAATTTATAAAATGCAGATTATTTTCTTTCTTTTGTTTAATTAATTTTATGACTAAATTAAATTTTTATAAATTACTTTTGTATTTATAAATACATTTTGTATCTTTAAAAATACAAAAGAAATGAGTAAATATAATACTTGAATATGTAAATTTATATTTTTAAATAATTTAAGTTACTTATACCTATATATATATATTTATATATATTTCTTTTAGTAATTAAATCACTTATTATGATTATACAATGTTATAATTGTTTAGTATATGTAGTTATATATATATATTCAAACAATTTAATTGTTTAGTTACTTATATACATATATATTATTTATACATAGTTCTTTTAATAGCTAAATCATTTATTGATTATTATACACAATCATAATTATTTAGTATATATATTTATATGTAAATATTCAAACAATTAAATTGTTTAATTACTTATACCTATAAATATATATATATTTATATAGTTCCTTATAATAGCTAAATCCCTATTATATACAATCCTTATAAACCAGTCGAACGTACAATTTAATCAAGTTTTATTTATTATTTCTCTTACGCGCTAACAATTGATTATACCAAGTATAATCCATTCGTTCCATTTAACCGATCGTGTTATTAACATGTAATAAATACGGATAATTATTAGACCTACAATTAATCATCAAACAAATTATAACGCGCTACTTTATTTCGTTTAGGTGCGTTGTGACGTTTGTGTTGGAAATCTTATTCGTGGTTATTCTTATTACATCTACAAGTCTCCTTTATTAAACATGTGAGTTCTTATGCCCCGCTTTACGATTATTTCACATCTTTCGGGGTGAAACATGTTGCTTATACCAACTTACACATACACGTTTGATACTTATTACACACGTGCAATTCTTACATAGTCGTGGTTGTTTGGATATGTTTAGTATTATATGAGATGTGACATACGTGTGCAATCATTAACTATTGCTAGCCTAGCGAAGTCTTAGATCTTTGGGCCTGACAAGCCTATTTGGTGCTAAAGTCGATGTATTGCCGACTCCTAGGAGCCGTATGCTTGTGCACTAGGGAACCAAATACACTTAGCTAATCATGCTTATTCATATTATTCAGTCGAGGCTTGATTGTAACTATGCATGTTCTATATACTTGCTATCTTGTGACCATTGACTAGAATTGCCACATTTTGTATACTTATTGTATTTAAAACCATGAGAATTCACCAACTAGTTAGTTGACTTTATTTTCAACATGTTTCAGGTAATGTGCAAGCTTAGCGATGATTGAAGGAATGCATGAACCTAGATCATGGACCTAGGCTTAATAAAGACGATTGAATTCTTGTTTTTGTTTGATTTATTTTGAGACATTGATGTATGTGGTGATTGAAAACAATTGATTAATGGCATTTTATACTTTAACATAGCGTTATGTGGCTGTGAACAATCCTAATCCTCACACCTCGACGTTTCCGCCGTCAAGGTTGGGGTGTGACAGATTGGTATCAGAGCCCATAACTATAGGGATTTAGGTTATTAGAAATGGTGACCTAGGCTATAGTTTATGCATGATCCTTATAGAATAGTATTCTTATGAATACATACTTATTGTTTGCATGCTGCCTAACGCTATGCCTTATTATGTGCAATGTGATGCCTTAGCATAGGTGCCTTTCTACATGATTACATATTGTTACCCGTCTCCCCTAGACTTATCTTAAACGTTAATTCTCCCCGACAGTTACTATTTCTTAAACTTATTCTCGTCTCCAAGTAGAATCTATTGATAGGAATTCTTTAGACTTTATGTCTAATCCTGTAAATATCCCATCAAGATTTTTGATTTCATAAACCAAAGAACTAGTGTGGTACATAGACACCTGTATTCTGGATTTTCTGGCAAAAGGCCCTCGGGCTAAGGCAAGCGTATACGTATAAATCTCATTGAGGGAACCGTTACGCTACCTGGGGATTTCCGGGATGAGTGATAAACTATGACCAACATACACGAGTTTCTGAGGTGAATGGGTCAATTCATCTTGACGTGTCAACGTTTCCAAATGGTGATGCGTCACCAAATGGAATCATTCCGTATAATTCATGATTCTTACCTTAATTGCCCATCCTTATTATCCTTTTAACGATCCTAACCCAATTTGTATTTTTCCAGCATGTCTCGTTTCCACGGAAACCGAGGAAGATCCGGCCGTAAGCTTGCTGCCATGATTGCCCGGCAAATGGCTGCGGTCATCCCGACCATGGTGGCTGAACTCAGCAGCACTATGATCGCAAACATCACGAACAATAGCAATGGTCAAGGGGAGAATAGTGCAAACCAACGGCGTAACACCAGTCTTGCACCTTCAAGCATTTCAGTTCATGCAAGCCTCCCAGTTATAGTGGCAAGGAAGGTGCCACCGGTCTCTTAGAGTGGTTTGAAGGGATGGAGAACACCTTCGTCAACTGTGAGTGCCCCGAAGCACTCAAAGTAAGGTATGCCACCAGCATGCTACAGCAACGGGCCTTAACATGGTGGAACAGTGAAAAGAGGAACCGAGGCCCCGATGCAATCTTGGCCTTAACTTGGGAGGAATTCAAAAACATAGCCATAGCCAAGTTTGCCCGAGGAGCGAAATCCAGAAACTGGAGGAGGAATTCTGGAATTTGAAACAGGATGGCGGGAACCATCTGGCATATTCTACCCGTCATCATGAACTAAGCATACTGCTGCCACACATGGTGGATACTGTCTCCCGAAACGTGGAAAAATTTATTAAGGGTGTACCGCCTCAGATTCAGGATGCCGTTGTGGGTAGCCGGCCCGCAACCTTAGAAGAAGCTATCACCATCACTGCCCAATTGACGGAGAACCATATCCGAGCGGGCACTATGTCTGCAAAGGGTGCCAAAAAGACTGAGAAGGCGACCCCCGAGGAGGTCAAGGAGGTCAAGTCTGATAACAAGAAACGGAAGTTTGTACCGGCACGGAACTACGCCGTGGCTGCTCCTAAACCGCCCCAAAGACAGTGTACTACCGGGGCTACACCGGCCGCACAAGTGCCCGTGGCAAGGGCTTATGCAGGCCCTCTACCTATGTGCAACACGTGTAGGTACCATCATCCGGGAAATCTTCCATGTCGCATCTGCACACTATGTGGCAAGTACGGGCACCTTGTGGCAACGTGTCGCCGAGCATTGGGAAACGCAGTGACGGAACCAAATCGGGTCTGCTACAACTGTGGAGAACCAGGTCACTACCGACCCCAGTGCCCTCGTCTTGTGGGCAATGTTCCACAAGCTCGTGGACGTGCTTTCAACATCAACGCGAACCAAGCTCAAGCGAACAACGAGGTGGTGAACGGTACGTAAAAAAAAATTGCAACCCTATCTCCATAGAATTTCTCTTAAAATTCCTTACTTGTGTCCTTAAGTGCCTTTAAAACCTATACAGGTATGTTTCTTATTAATGACACCTATGCATACGTATTATTTGATTCGGGCGCCGATAGAAGTTTCGTTTCCTTAGAGTTCGAGCCGACACTTTCTAAACCTCGCTCAAATCTAGAGAGACCTCTCACCGTCGAAGTTGCTGATGGAGAACCCATCACCGTCGACGTGGTTATCCGCGATTGTCTATTGCGCCTCGACAACCATAAATTTCTTATCGACTTTATTCCAATGAAGCTTGGAAGTTTCGACGTTATTATTGGCATGGATTGGTTATCCAAGAACCATGCCGAGATCATCTGCTTCGAGAAGTGTATTCGCATGCCCTTACCCTCCGGTGACACGATGAAGGTGTTCGGTGAACGGTCCTCCAAAGGACTCAAGCTTATGTCATGTACTAAGGCTCAGAGATGCCTAAGTAAGAGTTATCCGGCATTCTTGGCATATGTAGTCAACACCAAAGCCAAGGAGAAGGAACTCAAAGATGTTCCAGTTGTACGAGAATTCCCTGAGGTCTTTCCCGATGATCTTAGCGGGTTACCTCCCGTACGCGAAGTAGAATTTAAAATCGACTTGATTCCGGGAGCAAGCCCCGCGGCTAAATCACCTTACCGACTCGCACCATCGGAAATGCAAGAACTCTCTAGCCAACTCCAGGAATTATCCGAGAAGGGGTTTATCCGCCCTAGTTCTTCACCTTGGGGTGCACCTGTCTTATTTGTGAAGAAGAAAGATGAGTCTTTCCGCATGTGTATCGATTACCGGGAGCTCAACAAGTTGACTATCAAGAACGGTATCCTCTTCCTCGTATCGACGACCTTTTCGACCAACTTCAAGGAGCTGCAATCTTTTCAAAAATCGACTTGCGTTTGGGTTATCATCAACTGCGAGTCCACGACGACGACATCCCAAAGACTGCATTCCGCACCCGGTATGGGCATTACGAGTTCATGGTTATGCCTTTCGGCTTAACCAATGCTCCAGCGGTCTTCATGGATCTTATGAATCGGGTGTGCAAGCCATACCTAGACAAGTTCGTCATCGTTTTCATTGACGACATTCTTATTTATTCCAAGTCTCGCTCCGATCATGAACTTCATCTCCGTCAAATCCTCGAACTGTTGAAGAAGGAACAACTGTACGCGAAATTCTCGAAATGTGAGTTTTGGCTTGAAGAAGTACAGTTCTTAGGGCACGTTGTGAATAGGCAAGGAATTCACGTCGACCCTGCGAAGGTTGAAGCCGTAAAGAATTGGAGTGCTCCCACAACTCCGACGGAAGTTCGATCGTTTCTTGGTCTAGCCGGGTATTACCGGCGATTTATTGCCAACTTCTCAAAAATCGCAAAGCCACTCACGTCCTTGACTCAAAAGAACAAGCCTTTCGAGTGGAAAGCCGAGCAAGAAGAGGCGTTTGAGACATTGAAGCACAAGTTGTGCAATGCTCCTATTCTGACGCTACCGGATGGAAATGACGACTTCACGGTATACTGCGACGCGTCGAAACAAGGCCTTGGTTGTGTCCTCATGCAACGGGGAAAGGTCATCGCATATGCCTCGAGACAATTGAAGGTTCACGAGGTAAATTATACGACGCACGATCTCGAGCTCGGAGCGGTGGTCTTTGCTTTGAAAATCTGGAGACACTATCTATACGGCACACAATGTATAGTCTACACGGACCACAAGAGCCTCCAACACGTTTTCAATCAGAAGGACCTCAATATGAGGCAACGTCGTTGGGTGGAACTAATTAGCGACTACGATTGTGATATCCGCTACCATCCCGGCAAGGCAAATGTCGTAGCCGATGCATTGAGTCGAAAGACGCATCAAAAGATGGTTTCCGTTCAAGAGATTCGCGACCGACACCAATGGTTCGATACATTGGGAGAGTTTGATACTGAAGTCCGACTCGATGTCAACAATGCTACGGTGTTATTGCAGAACTTAAGGATCGATTGTGACATCGAGGCGAGTATTCGAGAAGCACAGCAAGCGGTGCAAACCGAAGGGAGTATGAAGGAAGAGCTCGAGCCAAATCTCTTAGCCCAATTGGAAACAAGAGCCAATGGGTTAATGTATTTCGCAAACCGAATCTGGATTCCCAAACGCAATAACCTTCGGGCTTCTATCATGAACGAAGCACATCAGACTCGTTATTCTATCCACCCGGGCTCCGATAAGATGTACATGGACTTACGGAGTCAATATTGGTGGCCCGGAATGAAACGAGACATAGCAACCTATGTTGCTAAGTGCCTTACGTGCACGAAGGTTAAAGCGGAGCATCAACGTCCAAGTGGATTACTCGAACAACTGAACAACCCGAAATTCTCATGTGGAAGTGGGAACATATATCCATGGACTTCATAACCAAGTTACCTCGGACATCTCGCGGGCACGATAGCATATGGGTAATCGTCGATCGATTGACTAAGTCGGCACATTTCATACCCATACGCGACACATATAAGACGTCAAGGTTAGCCCGGATTTACATCGACGAGATCGTAAGCCGTCATGGTGTGCCTCTTCACATTATATCTGACCGAGACGCTCGATTCACTTCTCACTTTTAGTCTACTATGCAAGAACTTCTGGGTACACAATTGGATTTAAGCACGGCTTACCATCCCAAACCGATGGCCAAACCGAGCGGACGATCCAAACCCTGGAAGACCTGTTACGTCTCTGTGTCCTTGATTTTGGGGGCGACTGGGATACGCACCTACCGCTCGCAGAATTCTCCTACAACAACAGTTACCACTCAAGCATCCAAATGGCACCGTTCGAAGCACTTTACGGTCGTAAGTGTCGTTCACCAATCTGCTGGACCGACGTTGGGGAGAATCTTATTACCGGTCCCGAGCTCATACAAGAGACGACCGATAAAGTCGCTATCATCCGCAAGAACCTGGAAGTGGCAAGGAGTCGACAGAAAAGCTACGCCGATAAACGTCGCAAGCCACTGGAATTCCAGGTTAGGGAGATGGTCCTTCTCAAGGTCTCACCGTGGAAGGGTGTGGTTCGCTTTGGAAGGAAGGGCAAGTTAGCTCCAAGGTTTGTAGGGCCTTCAAGATCCTGAAAAGGATCGGGAAAGTGGCCTACAAACTAGAACTACCCTCCGACCTTAGTGGAATTCACCCTGTCTTCCACGTCTCGAAGCTGAGGAAGTGTCTGGCCGACGATAATTTGCATGTGCCATTGGAAGACATTCAGATCGACGAATCACTACACTTCGTTGAAAAACCGTCGAAATCATGGATCGCATTATGAAGAAGACTAGGACCTCTACGACCCCAATTGTAAAGGTTCGATGGGAGAACAAACGAGGAGCGGAATTCACTTGGGAGCGTGAAGAACATATGAAGAAGACTTACCCTTACTTATTCTTGTAACCCTTTTTGATTCTTAATTTCGGGACGAAATTCTTTTAAGTTGGGGAGACTGTAACATCCTGTATTTTTGTGTTCATTTTATTATGCCATTTTATAGCATTTTAGTAAATCGCTTTTTATAATAATACTAACAATTAATAATAATAATAATAATAATAATAATAGATAATAACAATAATAATAATAATAATAATAATAAATAATAATAATAATAATAATAATAATAATAATAATAATATAATAATAAAAATAAATAATAATAATAATAATAATAATAATAAAAATAATGAATTAAAGTGCAGGGGGCCATTTTGTCATTTTGTAAACTTTAAATAAAGTTCATGGCATGAAATAATAAAATTTGAAAGAGCAGGGACCATTTGTGTAATTTAACAAACCAAACCCCCACCCCCCCGTTTTTCCGGTAACAATCGGCCGGAGCTCCGGCCGAGCTCCGGCAGGCCTCAAAACACCATTTTAAAATCGATTGACCCAAATAAATCGACTCAAACCGCTCGGTTCCCCTGTTTCGAACTCAACCAACCACCCAATTCGATTTCCCCGCGCGTTGACCTTCCTAATCGAGCCAAAGACTAAACCGTGTGAAATATCGAATCAAACATTGCCCAAATTCACAAATGAATCAATCATTTCTAAACTTAATACGCGTCTTAAACAATCAATCATTCAAATATAATGACACAATTACAGCTCGAATCGTTCAAATTTAGTAAACATAAACGCGTTTCAAATTCAAACGGGTTAAGCCCGAAACCATGAAATCAAGCTTATAAATAATAGGCGTTGATTCATTTGGAGTTCCTAAACTCCCTGAACCATCAATTGCACAATAAACCTCTCGATCACAAAACCCCAATCTCAAGAACATCCGAATCGAACTCGAACTCGAAATCACCTTTTATCTCATCAAAACAGGTAATTAAAACCTGTTTTCTACTCGTTTTCGTTCAAGGAACAAAAGCCCTATGATGATTTAGGTGATTAACACCGAATCGAGGGTCGATTTTGGCCTTGAACATACTAGGGTTCATCGATTTGGGGGTGAACCAGGAGACTAGCGTTTAAATTTAAAACAACCCAATGTGAACCAAGGCCACGGCCCTGGTTCACTGGTTCCTCCGTCCCATGTTCACAGGGAGGCCCCGGGTTCGACCCCGGGCAGCCCCCCTCCCCTGTTTTCTTTTTTTGATTTTTTTCTTCTTTTCTTTATTTCTTTTTATTATTTAACCTTTTTAAATTCTGAAAATTTCTAAAATTAATTTTATAAAATGCAGATTATTTTCTTTCTTTTGTTTAATTAATTTTATGACTAAATTAAATTTTTATAAATTACTTTTGTATTTATAAATACATTTTTGTATCTTTAAAAATACAAAAGAAATGAGTAATATAATACTTGAATATGTAAATTTATATTTTTAAATAATTTAAGTTACTTATACCTATATATATATATTATATATATTTCTTTTAGTAATTAAATCACTTATTATGATTATACAATGTTATAATTGTTTAGTATATGTAGTTATATATATATATCAAACAATTTAATTGTTTAGTTACTTATATACATATATATTATTTATACATAGTTCTTTAATAGCTAAATCATTTATTGATTATTATACACAATATCATAATTATTTAGTATATATATTTATATGTAATATTCAAACAATTAAATTGTTTAATTACTTATACCTATAAATATATATATATTATATAGTTCCTTATAATAGCTAAATCACTATTATATACAATCCTTATAAACCAGTCGAACGTACAATTTAATCAAGTTTTATTTATTATTTCTCTTACGCGCTAACAATTGATTATACCAAGTATAATCCATTCGTTCCATTTAACCGATCGCGTTATTAACATGTAATAAATACGGATAATTATTAGACCTACAATAATCATCAAACAAATTATAACGCGCTACTTTATTTCGTTTAGGTGCGTTGTGACGTTTGTGTTGGAAATCTTATTCGTGGTTATTCTTATTACATCTACAAGTCTCCTTTATTAAACATGTGAGTTCTTATGCCCCGCTTTACGATTATTTCACATCTTTCGGGGTGAAACATGTTGCTTATACCAACTTACACATACACGTTTTGATACTTATTACACACGTGCAATTCTTACATAGTCGTGGTTGTTTGGATATGTTTAGTATTATATGAGATGTGACATACGTGTGCAATCATTAACTATTGCTAGCCTAGCGATGTCTTAGATCTTTGGGCCTGACAAGCCTATTGGTGCTAAAGTCGATGTATTGCCGACTCCTAGGAGCCGTATGCTTGTGCACTAGGGAACCAAATACACTTAGCTAATCATGCTTATTCATATTATTCAGTCGAGGCTTGATTGTAACTATGCATGTTCTATATACTTGCTATCTTGTGACCATTGACTAGAATTGCCACATTTTGTATACTTATTGTATTTAAAACCATGAGAATTCACCAACTAGTTAGTTGACTTTATTTTCAACATGTTTCAGGTAATGTGCAAGCTTAGCGATGATTGAAGGAATGCATGAACCTAGATCATGGACCTAGGCTTAATAAAGACGATTGAATTCTTGTTTTTGTTTGATTTATTTTGAGACATTGATGTATGTGGTGATTGAAAACAATTGATTAATGGCATTTTATACTTTAACATAGCGTTATGTGGCTGTGAACAATCCTAATCCTCACACCTCGACGTTTCCGCCGTCAAGGTTGGGGTGTGACAGATCTCTCCTTCAACAATTCCAGAACTTTGATGGAGGGCCTGTCCAATTTGGAGGTGAGGCCGGAGGATATATTTCTGGCAGAGGAAGTATATCCAATGGCAGAATAAACATTGACAAAGTTCACTTTGTCAAACAGCTTGAACACAATCTGTTAAGTGTTTCTCAATTCTGCGACCAGAAGCATCAGATGCTTTTCACAGAACATGAGTGCATTATCCTCAGACCAGGGATGACAATTCCTCCGGAATTGGTGCTTCTCAGATCTCCCAGGAAAGGGGATATGTACAAGCTAGATATGAACAATGCTTCTCCTATGGGTGAAGTATCATGCTTTCTTTCCAAAGCTGATAGTGATGAGTCAACACTATGGCATAAACGCATGTGTCATGTGAATTTTAAAACAATGAATAAATTGGCTAAAAATAACTTGGTACATGGTTTGCCTAAAAAGGAATTTTTCTGCAAAGATAACTGTGTTGCATGCCTGAAAGGGAAACAACACAGATCATCTCATAAATCCAAATGTGTTAACTCTATCACTACTCCATTACACTTATTGCACATGGATCTCTTTGGTCCCACAAGTATAATGAGCATTGGAAGGAAATCATACTGCCTTGTGATCGTTGATGATTTTACAAGATTTACATGGGTATTCTTTTTAAGAAGTAAAGATGAAACTGCTGAAACTTTAAAATCTTTTATTCTTAAAATAGAGAATCAAATTGATCACAAGGTTAAGATTATTAGAAGTGATCAAGGGACTGAGTTTAAGAACTTCGTTCTTGACTCAATCTGTGACTCAAAAGGGATTGCCAGACAATATAGTGCTCCCAGAACTCCTCAACAAAACGGTGTTGCTGAGAGGAGGAACAGGACACTTATTGAGGCTGCTCGGACCATGTTAGCTGATTCAAAGCTACCTCTAACATTCTGGGCAGAGGCAGTCAGCACTGCATGCTATGTGCAGAATAGGGTTCTTGTAGTGAAGCCCCATGGAAAAACCCCTTATGAGTTATGGAACAAGAGGCCACCGTTCATTGGCTTTCTAAGGTCCTTTGGCTGCAGGTGTACCATACTTAACACAAAGGACAACTTGGCAAAGTTTGCTGAGAAGTCGGATGATGCTATCTTTATTGGATACTCTTCTAGCTCTAAAGCTTATAGAGTATACAATATCAAGAATCAACAATTTGAGGAGTCATCCAACATAGTTGTTAATGAGCACACTCCTTGTGTTAGGGGGAATGGACCTGAGTATATCTTTGATTTAGAATTGTTTCCAAACTATTCTAAACCATCTTGTGAGAATGTTTCAGCTGGAACAGGTGCTCAAAGTGATGCTGATGCTGATGCAGGTCAACTATATGAGCTTCCCAGACCTATTCCAAATTCTCCAAGAGCTGAAGAGCAACAAGCTTCAACTATTCACAGATCTGACAGTGTAACTATCTCCAGAAATAGTGAAGCTTCAACAAGTGAATCACTTGATCAACCTCAAAGTTCCTCAGGTGATCCACTACAACACCAGGTTGAGGGAAGTGGTATTCTGAAGGAACAGGCAACTGTTGATACTACTTCACAACCAACCATTGATGATGTTTCTCAATCATTCAATCAGTCCTCATTGAATGACTCTGAAGCAGCAGTTAGACAGAGTGTTCCAGTTCCTGATCAGAACATGTCTAACCTAGACCTATCTCTACAACTGGAAGTGATTCCTCGTCTTAGGATTCACAACACTCATCCAACTGAGAACATCATAGGGAATGTCTCTGAGGGTGTGAGAACAAGAGGACAAACTCATCATGGGAATGTCTGCTTGTACTCATGCTTCCTGTCTCAGATGGAACCAAAGAAGGTAGAAGATGCCTTAAAGGATAGTAGTTGGGTTGAATCGATGCAGGAGGAGCTGCTTCAATTCAGAAGACAAAAGGTCTGGAATCTATGCCCACTACCATCTGGTCAAGTACCCATAGGCACAAAATGGGTATTCAGGAACAAGAAAGATGATAGAGGCTTGATTATCAAGAACAAGGCAAGACTAGTAGTTCAAGGGTACACCCAGGAGGAAGGAATTGATTATACTGATGTCTTTGCACCTGTTGCAAGACTTGAGGCAGTTAGAATCTTCCTTGCTTATGCTGCATCCAAGAACTTTACAGTCTACCAACTTGATGTCAAGTGTGCTTTTCTATATGGGGATATAGACAGGGAAATCTATGTGTGTCAACCTCCAGGATTCGAAGACTCACAGCACCCCAACTATGTGTGCAAGCTGGATAAAGCTCTATATGGGCTGCACCAAGCACCTAGGCTGTGGTATGAGACCTTGTCTCAGTTTCTCCTGAAGAATGGATACACTAAAGGTACCATTGACAAGACTCTTTTCATCAGAAAGAGTGGGAAAGACATTTTGCTTGTACAAGTCTATGTTGATGACATCATATTTGGTTCTTCAAACGACCAAATGTGCAAGGACTTTGAAAGCATTATGAAGCATAAGTTTGAGATGAGTTCTATGGGAGAAATGGACTTTTTCCTTGGAATCCAGGTGAAACAGATGAAGGAAGGGTTCTTCATAAGTCAATCTAAGTATGTCTCAGACATCTTAGAAAGATTTGAAATGAAGAACTGTAAACCAGCCAAGACACCCATACCCAGAAACCATAATCTTTGCCCTGACCTTGAGGGGGAGGATACTGATCAACATCAGTATAGAGCAATTATTGGTTCTCTGATGTATCTCACTGCAAGTAGACCAGATATCATGTTTGCCACATGCATTTGTGCAAGATATCAAGCTGCTCCAAAGGTGTCTCACCTAGCTGCTGCAAAGAGAATCCTCAGATACCTCAAAGGAGCACCTAAACTAGGTCTCTGGTATCCAAGAAATAGTGATTTCAATCTCTATGGATACTCTGACAGTGACTATGGTGGCTGCAACATTGACAAGAAATCAACATCAGGAGGATGTCAATTTCTTGGTGGAAGGATTATCTCATGGCAATGCAAGAAACAATCCTGTGTCTCTACATCAACTGCTGAAGCTGAATACATTGCTGCTGCTAGCTGCTGTGCTCAACTGCTATGGATTCAAATCAGATGTTAGACTATGGGTTCAACTTCATGACTACTCCTATCCATATTGACAACAACAGTGCTATCTCCATTACTGAGAATCCGGTGAAGCACTCCAAGACCAAACACATTGATATCAGGTATCATTTCATTAGAGACATTCATGAGAAACAGCTGATAAAGTTAATCAAAGTTGACTCAAATGAACAATATGCTGATTTGTTCACAAAGGCATTTGATGAACAAAGATTTAAGTATCTCATATCAGCAATTGGGATGATAAACATTGAATAACTACCTCTTTTGAAGACCTTTTTAAATGAGTAATGTCTTGTGTCAATAAAATTTAAGCCCTGTTACAAAAGATCTTTAAATTATTCCAAGTGTAAATTCCTTCCGAAGAGGAATTAACTCTCGGAAGATATTCTTGAATATCTTCCGAAGCCAAATTCCTCATTGGAAATTTTCTTCTCAGAAGAGTTTTTGGTCTCGGAAGAAGCGATTGATTTTGTATCAGATCTACTTCCGAAACTTATACAACTCTCCATTCGGAAAGATAACTTTACCTTCGGAAGCAATACCTGGCTTCGGAAGATAAAGTGCCTTCAAAGGATAATTTTACCTTCGGAAGCAATATCATGCTTCGGAAGAGAAATTGCCTTCGGAAAAAAATTACCTTCGGAAATGTTTTACCCTCGGAAGTAAAGGTTTTTATATGTAACGGATATCTTTTGGGCCCCACTCTGTAAAAAGTAAAGATTTTGTTGATCATGTCAGATTATTTAAAATTATCCTTGCCGCCAACATCATTTCTCCGCCGTAAACCACCATACCACCCACAGTAACCCCAAAACAGTTACCCTATTACCACCACTCCCACTATTCACCCCTTTTAAATAATCTTGACTTATCAATTTCATCTTCTTTTACCACTTTACAGCCCTAACTGTTCCTTTACTGTCAAACCCTCAAATTCACCCAAAATTTCAAGCATACCTTTTCTCCAATGGCGCTAAACCCTCAGCATAACCAAGTCGCATTACTTGACTCGTCAAGGGATGCCGACTTCACCCAAATCATCACCTTTCTCACCGAATCCACCTACCTCACTGCACTTACAGTTAACCCAACCGTATACTCCAACCATATGTCAGAATTTTGGAGCAACGGTGAAACTACAGTGATGAATGGGGTTCGAGTCCTGAAACCAGAGTTTGTGGCCAAGAGTTGGTCATCAATGAACAGATCATCAGGGAGCATCTCGAGCTTCACGATGATGGGGCTCCTACTGAGTTCCCCAAGGAAGACTTGGAAGGCACCTATATCCTCATGGGATATGGAGGCGATGTCAGCAAGTCTACAGTGTACAAGTTCAACTTCTCTTACCATTGGAAGTTCCTGCTGCACATTGTTCTACATTGCCTCTCCAACAATCAGGGGGTTGGGATCAAATCCCATATGAACTAGGATGCCTAGTTCATGGGTTGGTGAGAGGCCTCAGATTCAACTACTCATGATTTGTGTTGAACAACCTAATCGCCAATCTCAGCAGGGATACATTCTTCATGTATCCCCGATTTCTTCAACACATAATCAACTGTGAGATGGAACCAAGCAAGCTTGTCTGCGCAGCTGCTCTTCCTGTTCCACACATGAGGCCTACCATCTTCAAGACACTAAAGAAGATGTCCACCAACTTCACTGGACGGTACACTCCATTACCTCCAGAAATGACTGAGCGCATAGCTCCTGGTGACATCCCTGTTCTCCCCACAGGTGATGAACCCACACCAGCAACATCCACCACAATACCAAAAGCCTCTTTACCCATCAAAGCTACATATCAGAGACGCCCCAAACGAACCCTTGTTTAATCTACTCTGATTGAACAAGCTCCTCCTGTTCACATCGAAAGGACTAGAGTGGAATCATGGGCTCCCACTCAGTCCGAGGTCACACCATCCTTCACATTTGACCTCAATGTGGGTTTTGAGTCTCCTCAGTCTCAAACCCCTGAGCCCGAACCCCAAGCCTTTAGCCCACAGGGTGAGTCTCTACACTCCCCTGTGCAGCTTTCTAGGGACAGCCCCACCATAGGCTCAATGCCTGTAGACATTGATCAAGGTCCCGGGTCAGTAGGACTAACCACCCTCTCTTTCATTGACCTTTTACTCTGAACTGATGAAGAGATTACATCTCTCCATGGCCATGAAGTTGATCTACAACACCCACTGAAAGATCAACAGAGCCAAGAGGGATCCCTTGTCTCTAGCCCCCATCAGAAGCCTGCTACGAGCTTGTGGAACATTGCCCACAAGACGAGGGCATTGGGGTCGGTAGTGACCTGGTTCTCCACAGTTGTAGCAAACCCGATTTGGTTCCGTCACTGCGTTTCCCAATGCTCGGCGACACGTTGCCACAAGGTGCCCGTACTTGCCACATAGTGTGCAGATGCGACACGGAAGATTGCCCGGGTGGTGATACCTACACGTGTTACACATAGGTAGAGGGCCCGCATAAGCCCTTGCCACGGGCACTTGTGCTGCCGATGTAGCCCCGGTAGTACACTGTCTTTGGGGCGGTTTAGGAGCAGCCACGGCGTAGTTCCGTGCCGGTACAAACTTCCGTTTCTTGTTATCAGGCTTGACCTCCTTAACCTCCTCGGGGGTCGTCTTCTCAGTCTTCTTGGCACCCTTTGCGGACATAGTGCCCGCTCGGATGTGGTTCTCCGTCAGCTGTGCCGTGATAGTGATGGCTTCTTCCAAAGTTGCGGGTCGGCTACCCACAACGGCATCCTGAATCTGAGGCGGTACACCCTTAATAAATTTTTCCACGTTTCGGGAAACAGTATCCACCATGTGTGGCAGCAGTATGCTTAGTTCATGATGACGGGTAGAATATGCCAGATGGTTCCCGCCATCCTGTTTCAGGTTCCAGAATTCTTCCTCCAGTTTCTGGATTTCACTCCTCAGGCAAAACTTGGCTATGGCTATGTTTTTGAATTCCTCCCAAGTTAAAGCCAAGATTGCATCGGGGCCTCGGTTCCTCTTTTCACTGTTCCACCACGTTAAGGCCCGTTGCTGCAGCATACTGGTGGCATACCTTACTTTGAGTGCTTCGGGGCACTCACAGTTGACGAAGGTGTTCTCCATCCCTTCAAACCACTCTAAGAGACCGGTGGCACCTTCCTTGCCACTATAACTGGGTGGCTTGCATGAACTAAAATGCTTGAAGGTGCAAGACTGGTTGTTACGCCGTTGGTTTGCACTATTTTCCCCTTGACCGTTGCTATTGTTCGTGACGTTTGCGATCATAGTGCTGCTGAGTTCAGCCACCATGGTCGGGATGACCGCAGCCATTTGCCGGGCAATCATGGCAGCAAGCTTACGGCCGGATCTTCCTCGGTTTCCGTGGTAACGAGACATGCTGGAAAAATACAAATTGGGTTAGGATCGGTTAAAGGATAATAGGGTGGGCACTTAAGGTAAGAATCATGAATTATACGGAATGATTCCATTTGGTGACGCATCACCATTTGGAAACGTTGACACGTCAAGATGAATTGACCCATTCACCTCAGAAACTCGTGTATGTTGGTCATAGTTTATCACTCATCCCGGAAATCCCCAGGTAGTGTAACGGTTCCCTCAATGAGATTTATACGAATACGCTTGCCTTAGCCGAGGGCCTTTTGCCAGAAAATCCAGAATACAGGTGTCTATGTACCACACTAGTTCTTTGGTTTATGAAATCAAAAATCTTGATGGGATATTTACAAGATTAGACATAAAGTCTAAAGAATTCCTATCAATAGATTCTACTTGGAGACGAGAATAAGTTTAAGAAGTAGTAACTGTCGGGGAGAATTAACGTTTAAGATAAGTCTAGGGGAGACGGGTAACAATATGTAATCATGTAGAAAGTCACCTATGCTAAGGCATCACATTGCACATAATAAGGCATAGCGTTAGGCAGCATGCAAACAATAAGTATGTATTCATAAGAATACTATTCTATAAGGATCATGCATAAACTATAGCCTAGGTCACCATTTCTAATAACCTAAATCCCTATAGTTATGGGCTCTGATACCAATCTGTCACACCCCAACCTTGACGGCGGAAACGTCGAGGTGTGAGGGTTAAGATTGTTCACAGCCACATAACGCTATGTTAAAGTATAAAATGCCATTAATCAATTGTTTTCAATCACCACATACATCAATGTCTCAAAATAAATTAAACAAAAACAAGAATTCAATCGTCTTTATTAAGCCTAGGTCCATGATCTAGGTTTATGCATTCCTTCAATCATCGCTAAGCTTGCACATTACCTGAAACATGTTGAAAATAAAGTCAACTAACTAGTTGGTGAATTCTCATGGTTTTAAATACAATAAGTATACAAAATGTGGCAATTCTAGTCAATGGTCACAAGATAGCAAGTATATAGAACATGCATAGTTACAATCAAGCCTCGACTGAATAATATGAATAAGCATGATTAGCTAAGTGTATTTGGTTCCCTAGTGCACAAGCATACGGCTCCTAGGAGTCGGCAATACATCGACTTTAGCACCAAATAGGCTTGTCAGGCCCAAAGATCTAAGACTTCGCTAGGCTAGCAATAGTTAATGATTGCACACGTATGTCACATCTCATATAATACTTAACATATCCAAACAACCACGACTATGTAAAGAATTGCACGTGTGTAATAAGTATCAAAGCGTGTATGTGTAAGTTTGTATAAGCAACATGTTTCACCCCGAAAGATGTGAAATAATCGTAAAGCGGGGCATAAGAACTCACATGTTTAATAAAGGAGACTTGTAGATGTAATAAGAATAACCACGAATAAGATTTCCAACACAAACGTCACAACGCACCTAAACGAAATAAAGTAGCGCGTTATAATTTGTTTGATGATTAATTGTAGGTCTAATAGGATTTAATAATTATTCGTATTTATTACATGTTAATAACGTGATCGGTTAAATGAAACGAATGGATTATACTTGGTATAATCACTTGTTAGCGCGTAAGAGAAATAATAAATAAAACTTGATTAAATTGTACGTTGAACCGATTTTAAGGATTGTATATAATAATTATAATAAGTTATTTAACTATTATAAGGGACTATATACAAATATATATATATTTATAGGTATAAGTAATCAAACAATTTAATTGTTTGAATATACATATAAATATATATACTAAACAATCAATATAAATGATTTAGCTATTAAAAGAACTATATATAAATATATATATATATATATATATATATATATATATATATATATATATATATAAGTAACTAAACAATTAAATTGTTTAATTATATATATAAATGTATATACTAAACAATTATAACATTGTATATAATAATCAATATAAATGATTTAGCAATTAAAGAACTATGTATAAATATATATATATATATATATATAACTAAACAATTAAATTGCTTGAATATATATGTATAAACATATATACTAAACAATTATAACATTGTATAATCATAATAAGTGATTTAATTACTAAAAGATCAATATATAAATATATATATATATATAGGTATAAATAACTAAACCATTTAATTACTTAAAAATATATATATATATACAAGTATTATGTTTACTCATTTCTTTTGTATTTTTAAAACTAAAATTATGTATTTATAAATACAAATGTATTTTATAAAAATAAATTTAGTCACAAATTAATTAAACATAAGTTTAAATGAATTCTGCATTTTATAAAATAATTTTAGAAATTTTCAGAATTTAAAAAGGTTAAATAAATAAAAAGAAACGAAAAGGAAAAGGAAAAAGAAGCAGAAAAAGAAAATGGGGGTTGCCCGGGGTCGAACCCGGACCCCTTCTGAAGGGTGGAGCGCAGGAACCAGTGAACCAGGGCCGTGGCCTTGGTTCATTTTGGTTTGTATTAATTTTAAACCCTGCTTCTCTGGTTTCCCCAAATCGTATGAACCCTAGGTTCAACAGGGTCAAAATTGACCTCCGATTCGATGTTAAACACCCGAATCATCATGGGGCTTTTGATCCCTGAACCAAATCGAGTCAATAACAGGTTCTAATTACCTGTTTCGATTAAGCTTCGAGTGATTTCAAGATCGACTCAGCTTCGAGTGTTCGTGAATTGGGGCTTTTTGATCGAGAAGGTTTTTAGTGAAATTGAGGGTTAGGGGTGTTTAAGAACTTCAAAATGAGTTGAACGCCCCTAATTTATAAGCTTGATTTCATGGTTTACGGGCGTAACGCGTTTGATTTTGAAACCGCGTGTATACTTTCAAATTTTAAGAGATTCGAGTTGTTAATTTGTGTTATAGATTGATTGATTAATTGTCTAGACCGCGTATTAACTTTAGGAATGATTTGATTCGATTCAATTTGTGATTTTGGCAAGGTTTGATTTCGAATTTAGACACGGTTTCGTTTTGGGAGGTGGAACGAGCGGGAACTCCATTTTAAGTTGGGTTCGAGTTCGAGACATGGGGTCGAGCGGGTTGGGGGTTTAATTTGGGTCAAATTGGTTTTAAAATGGCGTTTTGAGGCTTGCCGGAGCTCGGCCGGAGCTCCGGCAGATTGTTACCGGAAAAACGGGGGGGGTGGGGGTTTGGTTTGGGAAATTGCACAATTGGTCCCTGCTCTTTCCAAGGTTTACTATTTTATGTATTACTTTTGTTTAAAGTTTTCAAAATGGCAAAACAACCCCCTGTACTTTAATTCTAAGTTTTATTATTATTATTATTATTATTAACATTATATTATTATTATTATTATTATTATTATTATTATTATTATTATTATTATTATTTTTTACTATTATTATTATTTTTATTTTTATTATTATTATTATTTTTATTTTATTATTATCATTATTATTATTATTATTATTATTATTATTATTATCTTATTATTAAAAAAATTTAATAATGATGCTATAAAATGACATAAATAAAATGGAAAATACAGGATGTTACAACCCATCCTAAAACCCAAGACTCAACCCAAAACCACTAAACCTAAGCCTACCCAACAACAACCAAAACCATCCCCTCAGCCTCCTAAACATCTCTCCTTTGAGGAAATAAAGGAGTTCAAGACGAGGCTCATCAACTGCACTACCTTGAGTAGCATCTCTTGTGAGGGAGAAGTTATCAACATCACCTATGTTGATAACTCTTCAAGCTCCCTCACCCTAGGCCAATTTCTTGAATTGCCTAGAGACACTTTGGGCTAGGCTGCAAGACTTCTTGGTCTCAACTCCGATACCCTCAATGCTGAGGAGAAGAGGCTAAGAAGAAGACTGGTGACTCTGCTGGATACCAGGAAAGAGGACAGGATTTCTGGTCAATCTCCTGGACCTAGAAATGCAATAATCCAGTGGAGGTTCGATGAACCTTCTCACAACTTTGTTGTGGAAAGGGAGAATGGTGAAACCAACAGGCTCAATTCCACTTCTCTACTGCATCTCAGCAGATTTGATCTTGCTGAGCTTGCAGAGAAGCCATTCTCCAATCCCTCCAACTCTGAGACTGCTGCACACATCAGAAACCATATCAGTGGTCTCCACTTGGCTGAACGAAATAGAAGAGCCAAGATTGAAGAAGAGTTGAAGCTGAAAAGAGTGGAAGACAAGGAAAGACCAACCACCAAAGGCACAGCCTTTCTACAGATGGTGGAAGGTCCTGAATTGGAACCAATAGTTCGATGGGAATATGACTATACTTCCCATCAACTAACTCTTTTCAGAGGGCCACAACAGAGGGTACATATAATCCAAGATGACAGAGTAGAGGTTCTGTCCACCAAGGATCTGTACAAGATTCTCAGCACCACAGCAGGAAAGAATGAAGACACCGATAAACACCTGCTTTCCTTGGTGCTGAGAGCTTTGAGAAGAAGAGAGAAGTGAAGTTTTGGTAGCATCAGCCTAGGGGGAGTTTGTTGGATCATGATAAGGCTGGTGCAACCAAAATCACTTCATAGTCATCTTTTGGTACTACATTCAAAGGCTTCCGAAGCTGAGAAGAGATCTTCTGAGAGTCTGAAGGACAGCTTCCGAAGACAAAGTATGAAAGAGCTTTCGAAGACAAAGTCTGAAAGAGCTTCCGAAGACAAAGTCTGAAAGAGCTTCCGAAGACAAAGTCTGAAAGAGCTTCCGAAGACAAAGTCTGAAAGAGCTTCCGAAGACAAAGTCTGATGAAAGAGCTGAAGACAAAGTCTGAAAGCCTCCGAAGACAAAGTCTGATGAAAGAGCTGAAGACAAAGTCTGAAAGCTTCCGAAGACAAAGTCTAATGAAAGAGCTGAAGACAAAGTCTGAAAGCTTCCGAAGACAAAGTCTGATGAAAGAGCTGAAGACAAAGTCTGCTTCCGAAGACAAAGAAGACTCCAAGCTTCGGAAGAAGCAGTTTTCCGAAGTACAAGTGCCTTCGGAAGAAGTTATTCTTCCAAAGTACTTTATCCTTAGGAAGACATTGCTATGTCCAGCAGATAAAAGTATGGTCCCTGACAGTCCGCTGCAGACCTCTGATACAGCATGACATCTTCCTAAAGAGCCATGTTGTTGACCATACTTTATTCTACTCTTCACCTTTTTATGATAGTACATGTTACCAACTTTAGTTGGTGACAAAAGGTAAGTCAGGGACATGTCCTGACTACCAACTCTCAGGCAAAATGTCTGAAAGACCTCACCTAGAGTCTTGTAGTATAGATGTAAGGTTAGAGGTGTCCAGCTGGAATCAAAGTATTCCCGGCTGTAGGTAGTATTATATATATCTTCTCCCTGTAACTCTTTATGTAAGCGATTTTGAGTCCAAGTGTCTTGTAATCCTTTGAGTTGAGAAGCAATATATAAAAGTACTTTGAAAATTTACCTGCTGTGTTAAATTTTCTTACTGCTTGTTACTTGTTATATTGTGATCAACTCTTCATAGACTGCTTGCCGAGTGTTGATTCACAGTGAGTTGAGAGAAAAACCACCCGAAATCCGATCCTGCACTTGTCTTACCCATAGATCTATGACTTCGCTGGGCTAGCAATAGTTAATGATTGTACATATAACGCCATAACATGGTAACCACAAAAGTTCAACTAACCACAACTTTAAGTAAATTGCCATAAGTTTACAAGAATTCAAATTTGTTTACAAGTGCAATGTTTATACGGTAACACGTTTCACCCAAAAGTGTGAAAATGATAAAATGGGTATAGAAATACTCACTTGGTGTATAGGTGTATATTGGATGATGATTATTAAGAATACGAATAATCGTTCCAACGAAATCCCTCACAAGGTACCTAAGAATATATATATTACAAGTTTAAGTTCAATATTATGTTTGACATTTAGACGTGAACTAGGGTTTCAATTGAAATTGTGGTGTTTTGTCGAGTAAATAAATCTATAAAGTAATTATTCGCATTTTGATCCATTAGGAGAATTTTATATGTGTGTTTTAAGTATTTTAGGAATGAATTTAAGTATACAAAAAATTTGATAAGATTTAATATATATAAAACCTTATAATTATTTAAAATTACTTGAAATAACGTTTTGATTTATAACAAATTATTAATCTAAACTTTAGTTAGTATATTTTATGAGAGAATAATATTTTAGAATAATTTATGAAATTATAAAATATATAATTTTTACAGTTATCATGATAAAACTTCTATTATTTATTATTTAAGACAAATAATTATTTATTATTTGAAACAAATAATAATTAGTAAACTAAAACAAGAAAATAATCCAATAGTAATGTTTTGTTAAGATAAACAACTTTTAAAGTCTATCTTATAAATTATTTAACTAGTTTTATTAATTGTTTTAATAAAATAAAATAAAATATTAAGATGTTATAAGAAATAAATTTTCAGAAATTGGTTTGATGTAAAGAAAAATATTTAAAGTTTATAAAACCTATTTTTATAATTTATAAAAATTTTTACATATTTTTTTGAAGCTTGAAAAGCATTAAAAAAATAGTTGTAGGTAGCCGGGTTCGAACCCGGTACCTCCAACTCACACACCCACACTCAAACCGGTAAACCAAGGCATCAGCCGCGTTACAGAATGGTTCTTAATTCTTTTAAACACTGATTCAAATCACCCCCAAATCCCCAAAAACCCTAGATCGAATTGAGGCCAAATTGACTCTGATTCGATGCTGTTAGTGTCGATTATCATGGGGCTTTTGATCCCCATGTAAAATCGAGCATAATGATATATGTAACTTACACGATTGAGTTCGATTTGATGATTTCAAGTACAAGAACAGTCGCGACCACGGTTGGGTTCGAGGTGCAATCTTCGTTGATAATCAAATTGATTCCACACGAAGCTTCTATTGGGAATGATGAATGAAAGCCCTTTATCAATTTCGGGTTTTGAAGCTCGAAAGACGGTGAAGTCGTTAGTTGCAGGTCCGACGGGTTCGAGGTGATCTTTAGTGGTGTTTTTGTTTATTTTTGATGAAATTGAGAATTGGGTTCGTTTAGAAATGAAGAAATGATCGATTTGGTAACTTTAATTTGTTGATTATTGTTGTTTGAGTGTATTAGTGAGTTGGATTAGGATCCGAGAATAAAGTAGAAATTATAGCCGTTGTTGACTGATTCAAACGTGTTTTTTGACTGGATTCCCATTCGAAATGGATCCAAGAAAGCTTTCGGTGGAGTGGTGGGGTTCGAAATCGACTAATTTAGGTGTTTTAAGCTTCGCCGGAGAGTCGCCGGAGACTCGCCGGAGTCCCGGCCGGAAAATCGGGAGAGATGAGAGAGAAGGCAGTTGGATTTAAAAATTTTACACAAATGGTCCCTGCGGTTTCACTTTTGATATTTATGTGTAAAACTTTCATTTTAAGTTTCAAAATTGACAGGATTGGCCCCTGGACTTTATTATTATTATTGTTATTATTATTATTATTATTATTATTGTTATTATTTATTATTAATGTTATTATTATTATTATTATTATTATTACTATTATCATTATTATCATTATTATTATTATTTATTATTATTATTATCATTATTATTGTTATTATTATTGTTATTATTATTATTATTATTATTATTATTATTATTATTATTATTATTATTAAAGGTATTAACACGCAAATTACGAGATGTCACAACCAAGGTTAACGCAATGGTATCGGTGGCTACCACCACACCAAGAACACCGTCACACCATCGCCACATCAACAGCACCACACCATCATTGGCTTCCACTCGCAAGGTCCCCTCTTTCCCCTCTATCTATACATACACATCTCTAATGATTGGATCCGGTGTCGGAAAATGTCCGGAGCAACTCAGTCGTTCAGCGGTAATATCAAGGTATACTTCTGTTATTTCAATGTTGATTCTGAATTTGTTAGTATGATTTGAAGATTGGTGGTTTGTTGTTAAATGTTCATGTAAGTCTCTGTAATGACCTTAATTAGATTCTAAGAAGGGATGTATAGATGGGAAAAACTGATAGAATTACTTGACTGTAGTTGTTGAGGAGTTACTAAAGGGTTAGAATTCATGTTCTGTAAGCTGTAGTCGTTGAGGAATTACTAGACTATGGTTTTCGATATGAAATTACATGACCTTACTGTACTGTCTATACAGGTTTGAGCTAATGAGGCTCAAGTAGTGGAAAGTGGAAACTACACCTAATAATGGTCTCCTCTCTTTGAATTTTTCATTTTTGTTTTGTCAACTGTGAGGATCCATTAATGGGAAACTCACGGACCCGCCAATACGCTACTACGCTATGGGATTGGGTAAAACACAGCTTGATGTTGTGTTTTAATGCTGTTGCTGTTGGTTGATGCATCATAAAGGTTGCCCCTAAATTGATCAAGGGTTTATTGTACCCTTTAGGAAGGAAAATCTTGATGTTAGTAATGCAGGATCTTTTTTTCCCCAAAAAGTTTAGAAATGTATAAAATATAAGTTATGATGTGTGTTTGAGAAGTGTATTAAGTGTTTGCACATGCTATGTAGGTTAGTAAAGGCATGTAGGAATTTGTTGTTAGTGTTGAAATTAGTTGTTTTTTGTTATCGTGTGTGTGAGTCTGTGAGATTTAGTGGGTCAAGCGCGTATGGCTTTAACAATCCTTGAAGATGTTTGTTGTTAAAAATGGATCTGTGACTCCTGCTTTAAAGATGATTATATGATAATGACATGTTTGTATATTCATATTTTCATTTATTAACATTGTAATTGGTAGCTAATGTTCTTACTTCTATAGGATGCAAATCCTCATGTTTGAGCTAATGTCCTGCAATTCAGCACGAGATACTCACTTCTTATTGCATATAATATGTATTGTTAAAACTACATATTAAAGTGTTTTTTGGTAGGAGTTGTTTCGTGCTTCTTTATTTGACCAACGCCCCATTGAATGTTGGTTTCAAAGGTGGTGTTTTCGATCTGAAGGTCAACAGCGATACTGCTTTATTTTCTTGACATGACCATTTCGACCCATTTACTTATAAATTGATTGATTTTGCGTGTATCTTAACTCCGCCGGGTCAAATTTTCAGCGGTTTGGGTTGGGTTGACTTGACAAATACTTTTCTATTAAAAATATTGAATAGTTAAATGCATCAGTTGCAGCTATAGAAACACTATTATAAGGTAACCATCTAAATGTATTGATGAGCCAAATTACGATTTTTTATACTATTATGTATGCATCAAAAGCATATTAAGCGACTTTTAACGCTTAGACTTGAACTTTCTGTTTAGTGTGTAAACAAATGCGACAGCCATGTACACAGATTAAAACATTTCGCGCAACGCGCGAACTTGATCACAACTAGTTAGATAAATAACGTAAACATTTTAGCAAGTGTGTTGTGATTATTAACTTTAATATAATTCAATGTTATATTATGAACAAAGACTTTTTTTGTTTGCTTTTGTTCATGTATCATAATAAATGTCGATCTAACGACGTGTAATTATACATGACCACAATTTAAGTATGTATCATCGTCAAAACAACGTTTTTTTTTCCGGTGACAAAGCTCTATAATACGTTACCACTACTTCACATTTGTTTTAATCATATATATATTTTTTTGTTACTATTTGGATGAAATTGTTTGTTTAAATTGCAAAGTTTACAAGTAAAATAATATATTTTAGCTAATATAACGAATTAATGATTTCTGCTAAAGTTAAAAGAATAAAGATTATTGATCATCTATTACTTTCTAGTCTTGTTTTTATACCACCAACGGTAAAATGAAAATAATTTGGACGAAGGATTGCTACATTGACTCTATGTTTATTGTTCGTTTGGAGGTGACAGTTAGAATTTCTCATGGTTGTAAGCGCAACTAATGTTACATAAGATTTTCTTCTTGTCATACGCTAGCTTAGTTATTACACCTCGAGCACCATCATTCTAATCTTTAAGCAATTAGCTATTAATAGTATCTTTCAAAAAGGCGTTATGTTGTGCACGCTATTCATTATCAAACATCTTCGTCTTATGCTAGTTAAAACCGTTGCACGTTCTTCCACCTCATCTTCTTCATATGAAATACAACTAAAACTGAGACTGAAAATTATATGCATAACTAACAAGAAATAGCATAAGCTAAAGAAAAAGTATAAGTAAATATCAGAAAAGGAATTCCTTATTTTCAAATGAATTGCATATTTTTGGAGATGTGAATGCCAATATACGATTAAATTATATTTGTAAACAGTGTATTAACATAATTACATAAGTTTGATAACAAATTCTTATGTTTAATAACATTATTTCTATGGGAAACATTTAAGTCGATCCCTTATATCGGACAATGATGAGAAAGATTGGTCTAAAAAAAGTTAGCTTTTAAGGCATGCGTGCTTGTGCATTTATGTTGAGAAAAAGACTCCCCATCAATCCATCATGGTCAATTTATTCACCCACACCTATTTTTTTTTTTCTTTTCTTTTTAATTATATATTCACATCATATATTCCTTATGTTAGTTTTTTATTAAGAAAAGGCCAAGAACATCCCAATAAATTAATCTGATCGAAAAGTTTAATTTACATATAAACATCTTATTTTTGAAAAGTTTAAAATTTGAAAAGTTTGTTGCTGTACTTTCAATCATTTATCATTCGTATTAATACGTAGGTAATTATTTTATGGTCTTAATATTATGGCACACATCTTATAAATCGACACCCTCTATACGTCTTGTATAGCCTATACGAGGCGTATATAGTTAATGACACTGAAAAGGAGAAAAATATCATAAAGGAGGGGGCTGTCAGAAAGTCATACGTCCCATAAAAGCCGTACTTACCAAGGTGATTTATTATTATTATTATTGTGACAACCCGAAAATTTTCATGATTTAATAAAAATATTTATGTGAATTTATAGTTTATTTTTATATTTTTATTATTATGATAATGTTAATAATAATAAAAACAATAACAATAATAATGACAATATTATTATTAAAAATAATAATATTAATAATGATAATATTAATAATAATGAAAATATTGTTATTAATAATAATTTATAAAATTATTAAATTGATTTAATAAAGTCCAGGGTTAGTTTTGTAATTTCTAAAACTTGTTTCATAAACTTAAACCATGAAATAATAATACATCAAAACTACAGGGACCATTCTGTAAATTTTTAAAACCCAACCCCCCCGACCCACTGTTCCCCGTCGGTTTCTTCCTCCGGCGAGGTCTCCGGCGAGACCAAAACACCAAAATGACACGGCTTTAATCCAAACAATCGATACCGACACATTTTCGTGGGTGATTCGAACACCTAACCCACTTTGATTTGAATAATAGAGTTCGGTTTAAAGCAATTTCCACTCGACCGAACTTTCGGCCTAACATCCGCACCATTCGAGCACTAAAGGTTTATAATAATGCAATTAACCTTATCAAAACAACCCTATAAATGTTCATAATCGAACCCAAACTTGAATTACATCTGAAACAACCTAAAACCCATTGTTCGATCATCACCTTCTTTGCGAGCCTGCTACACACTCGAACTCCTACTTAGAACCATTATAAACTGAAATTGATAGAAGGAATGCGTTCATTAGCCTCATTTGAAACTACCTGTGAAATTAATTTGATTAATATCACCGTTTGATTACCTAAACAACACCACGAAAGTCGCGGCCTGTTCATCGGGTGTCCAGCATCAATCCAATATCAAATCAGGTAATTGATTACATCACTACCTTCGGTTTAACATAAGTAATCAAAGCCCTATGATTTCTGTCGTTAACAACAACGATTACATGTTCAATTTGATCGATTTCATTCCTAGGGTTTATGTGATTTGGGGAAACTGGGATTGAGATGTTTAAAAGAATTGAAAACGGATTCCTATCGCGGCCTTGTGCCTTGGTTCATTGGTTCGGTGTGTGTGTATGCAGGGAGAGGACCCGGGTTCGACCCCGGGCAGCCTCGTTTTAATTGTTTTATTTTTTTTAAAGCTTTTTAAATACTATAAAAATATGAAAAATTTTCTAAAAATTATAAAAATAAATTTATTAAATTTCCCTCATTTTAAATCCTACAAAACAATTTTCTGTTAATTTATTTTATTTAAAAACTTTAATAGATTTTTATAAAATATTATTTAAAAATATTAAAAATACTTATTTTATAAAATAAACTCTAAATCAAGTTAATTATGAGATAATCACAAAAATCATATAAATATTATTTATAAATATTATAAATAATTATTTTATTAAAAATGGACACTTTATTATCTTCAAATACAAATTAATATATTTTATAAATCCACAAATTATTTATGAAATTGTGGGTTATTTCTTATAAAATATATTTGAACCAAAGGTATAAATTAATACCTTATTACTAATCAAAATACTATAAGTGTAAATATTCTTATTTATAAATATTATTGGATAATTATAAATTATATAATTAGACCACATTATTTTTATATTTAATTCTAAAAATATTTAAATACAAATATGAAAACCCTTTTAATGGAATCAAAATATAAATAATTATTTAATAAGTTTAATACTTATTGATAATTATTTATTAATACAAATAGAAATCTATAAAAACACTGTAACATATTGCGGGTGTGACACGTGTTAAACCAAATCAAACCAAATCAACTCAAACCTTACCAAATATATTCATTCGTATTAAAGACTAAATTACAATCAATAATAGGTATTGAACGTGTTTGATCGTGCATTGCTTAATTCTTTGAAGTTCTTGTTCATATACATTACATCAATTCAAGGTGAGTTTCGTGGCCCCTTTTTACGCTTATATAACTTTTAAACATTTTAAACTTGGGGGAAAAGAATGCTCACTTACTTTCAATCACCTTCCCTAGTGGAAGTCTGCTTCAACATTTATGGTTAACTTATATTGCTATTCTTATTGAACGATATTATTATGACTCTTGATTCTATGCTATGTTGCTACCTTGTATGTTATTTGGTGGCTTTATATTATAATGCGCTATAACTTTGATGCTATATGTGGTATGATGATTACTTGTGAATGCTATTGATCTTGGATGCTTTCGGCGGTGTGGTTCTTCTTTGTGGGTCTACTTTGTGGTTCTTCTTTGCCGAGCATCCACTACAACCATTAATCCCGGTAATTGGGACCTAAGGATTGGTTTGGTTGTAACCTAAACGTATGCGCTGTGTGGATCTTGCTACGTCATATTAAACTTATTATGCTATGGAAAACCTTTTTACATAACCATTAATCCCGGTAATGGGACCTAAGGACTGGTTTGGTTATACACTATACGTATGTGCTGTGTGGATCTTGCTACGTCTTAATAAACTATTTAAACTTGGGAATGTTTCCTTTCAGCCATCAATTCCCATGTGGAACCGATGTTTAGGTTTGGCTGTAGCTATTAAAAACTGGTAAACCACCTATACATAAGTGTAGTCGCGGTAACGCTTATTGAACTTACTGTTTTCATCATCAATACATAAAACCTGCGAAGCTCACCAACAATTATGTTGACCATTTTTGAGCATATCTTTTCAGGTGAACATAATCAAAGAGGATAGCTAGAGCTGATGCCTTAGCAGAGACCCTCAGGATTCCAATAGTTTTGCATTAGTAATGTATATCATTTGTTTTCATTTGTAAACTTTGTGTATTTTGGATTTAGAATTAATAAGACTATGATAGTCGTGGAACTGACTAACCACGACACAAGTCACCATTGTGTCGGGCGACGTCATGACACGAGGATCTTGCATGTATTATGTCTCTGTAATTATACCAAGTGTTATGACGATCCCGTCCGTCGCATCCTCATGTTTCCGCTATTAGCGAGGGTGTGACAGATTGGTATCAGAGCCTTGGTTATAGAGATTTAGGTGGAGAATTCGACCTAGACTATAACCTAAGAACCTTCATATAGAATGCATGCTAGGGATTGTGTGCATTTGATTTTACCTAAATGTCTTTCATGATTTGTGTGACACATAGACACCTGTATTCTGGATTTCCTGGCAAAAGGCCCTCGGGCTAAGGCAAGCATATCGCATATATCTCATTACGAGACCTGGTATGCTTACCTGGGGATTTCTGGGATGAGTGATAAACTATGGTCAATACACAGATCTACAAGGCAAATGGGTCAAATATATTAAGTCTATGAACTTAATATACAGGTATATTCCTATATACCTAATAATCTACAAGTATGTTCCTACATACTTGATTTATACATGTACACGTGTTCTCTGAACATCCCGGGGAAGACATTATTACTCTCAGTCTTTCTCCATGGGATACTTTCATACTAAGAACTTTACGCTTGTATGCGCACAACATCATATTATTAGGGAACTTCGGTGATCACGCGTAGCGTCGATCTCGGATATTGAATCCGACCCTATCATAGTTATGACTGAAATCCTGAAAGTATGACGGATATGCAGTTATCATTAGACTTAATGTGCTTATATGCTTATTTACTATTACATGCTATTATTGGAATACTGGCTCATGGACATAAGGACATTACGTTAGTTGTGCTTGCTAAATCTAAATAATACTATGATGTTAACTTGGGGTAAGTGAAGCTAAGGGTGATCATGCAAGGTAGATTACCATTACGGGTGCACACGTAATTGTAATTCACCATGCATGAGAAGTCTGGCTAATCTTATCATGAGGTAACGATCATGAGTATCACAAGTTTCTATTCTATACCCTAGGGTGCTAGGGTCATAATTCTAGTAAGTCCTTGTTAAGGCAATCAAACATTATCATATACTCAAGTCCTGTCCTACTTAAAGCCTTCATGGTATTTCCAATCACGATATTGACCTTATGAAACATTCCTCCACTTAGCATTTCAGTAACTACTGATTAATGCTTAGAATGAAAGTGGAATACATGAATGTAGAGGAGTAATAATACTCTCTACCCATACAAAATGTTAATATTTAAGTAGGTGCTAAGGAAAATTAAGATGTTATGTAACTAGTTTAAGTATCACTCAAGGTATATCGTTGATGTGGTGGGAACGCTGCGGGGAACCCTATATATAAACATCACCGGTATACTAAGAATGTGCTTAAACTAGGCTACATAATGATCTTGATGGACCGAAGCATGGGTTATTGGAACTTGATAAGTAGAACCATATATGATTCTTTTTATACTTTGATTCCTATCAAAGCACACACAAATCTTAAATCATAGTCAAGGCATTGCGTGCCTAAATCAAATAATTTTCAAAATGAGCTTTGACTCGTTATTCGTGGTTTTCAAAATCTCGACAAAGTCTATGCCTCACCACCCAATACATGCAATGTTGGAAGAGTGGGATGAGTATCTGCTTATTGGAACGCATGTCTTTAACAAAGTTGTGGCTGACTTAATGCTGTGATTAGTCGACGTACTCGCTTTGATTTACGAATCAAAAGATTTCACTCGGAATATCTCATTGTTTTTATGCCAAATCCCTGATTGTCATTTTCATGCTGTATAGCTCATATTACCCAAATCTCATAAAGTATCTTAATGACATTTCAGGATGTCTTCTATCAGCCCTTCTATTACTTCTTCTGAAAACGAATCGAAGCCTGAAAAGATTCTCTTAGCATACCTAGTACAAACATCTTCTAATAGAAAATCTAACCCTGAGGAGGTGATGCTTGATGCACCAGACTCATTTGAAGAGGAAGAACCCATAGACCCTGTTGTGCACACTCTACCTGCTGTCGCCACTGCACCGATTAATCCCGTGGAGCCTAACCCTGCTGCACCTGTAGTTCCCATAGCATCTACAGTTGCAAGGAATGCCCCCGAGGCAAGACCCCAACAAGTGAACAACGGAGGAGCCGTGAGACGGACGGCTCGAATTAGAGGGTTCCCGGCAAACCGGATTAAGATCTGGCCGCCCGCCGACGAGACCAACTTAGGGGGCAACTATCCTGACCTACCCCCGAGTCTCTCTAGTTCCTCCAGCAGTGATGACGACCAGGACTGACGTCACACGGGCACTAATGGAGAAATAACGACTGGAAAAAGTCATCTCTAGTTACTTCGTGCTTTATGTTTAGACCTATCTAGACTATGAGTATTTGGAGCACTTAAAATTCTTAAATCGATTTCTCTCCCTTTTATCCTCGTATTTGGACCTAGCTATATGGAAACGTTTATTCCTTTCATTTTGAGTTATCATCAAAACGTGATTGTGCGATAATAGCCTTCCTAAACAATCCCTCTGCTGAAGATATTATCAACTCATGAACATGACTTTTGAGTCATATAAATGATCTCAGCTGAACTCATGGTTTGTTGAACTGCGTATGTAAACTTACTTAGATATTGCTACCTTGCAAAACATGTTTACAAATATCTTTCCTATTATTCGCGTCACTCTTTGAACCGCTTTTGAATCCTTAACCTTGAAGATCATTAAAATTCTATCTTGAATTTGAACAACAAAACTTTAAAAGAGAAGTTCTGAAGAGAGTTACCAGCAAAGAGAGGAAATACTTTTGAGACTAAGTTATTTGGAGCCAAAACATTCTTAATATATGTTGAACCCGTGTTCAGCAAAGATGGGGAGAAAATTTGTGTTAATTACATGGGCATGGAAATCACTGATCAGGTGAAAAAGAGAGAAAAGATGGCAAAACTAAGGGAAGAAATAGCTGTACAGAAGGCCAAAGAGACGGAACTTAATAAAACTGTTCTTATTACAGAGGAAACGATGAGAGCAAAACAAATGCTAGCAACCATGTCACACGAGATAAGATCTCCATTATCAGGGGTCGTTAGCATAGCAGAAATGCTATCAACAACAAAACTTGATAAAAATCAGAAACAACTTTTGAGTGACATGTTGTCTTCAGGCGATCTAGTCCTTCAACTTATTAGTGACATCATTGACTTTTCCTAAGTTGATTCAGGAGTTCTGAGGTTGGAGGCCACAAGATATAGGCCAAGAAGAGGTGATGTCCCAGTGGAGGTTAATGGTGATGTTTTACGGATTAGACAAATTCTCACCCACTTGATCAGCAATGCTATCGAGTTTAACCACCAAGGAAAGGTTCAGAGTAATCTTTATGTAAAAGCAAACCCATTATCTCACAACGTCGAGAAATTAACCAGCATCCGTTTCAAATATTCGTACACCGTGGTATGACGTTAAAACAATCAATCGCTATTCTGAATGATTGATTCATTTTCTGTTTTAATAATATTCTTAACCATTTTCGTGAACTCATTCCAAGATCTTCGCATAGTTTATTATTTCCCTAGACCGACGGTTGGTCAAAGGAGAAATACCTATTCACAAGATATGCGTTAAGATCGTTTCATATGGTGACGTTTGGGATTCTTAAATTCCAACGGATAACCTTTCTTATCTTTGTTGGTCTTATCACCTTACCACGAAATTATATATTCTGGAAATTATGGATCGGAAACAACTAAAACATAGTAAGATTCCGATCGTAAGAGTTCGGTGGAACTCCCAGCGTGGGCCTGAGTTCACTCGAGAACGAGAGGACGAAATGATACGCGAGTATCCTAACCTGTTTAAAATATTGCCAGTACATCTTAATTTTCGGGACGAAAATTCCTCTAACAGGGGGATGATGTGACAACCCGAAAATTTTCATGATTTAATAAAAATATTTATGTGAATTTATAGTTTATTTTTATATTTTTTTATTATGATAATGTTAATAATAATAAAAACAATAACAATAATAATGACAATATTATTATTAAAAATAATAATATTAATAATGATAATATTAATAATAATGAAAATATTGTTATTAATAATAATTTATAAAATTATTAAATTGATTTAATAAAGTCCAGGGTTAGTTTTGTAATTTCTAAAACTTGTTTCATAAACTTAAACCATGAAATAATAATACATCAAAACTACAGGGACCATTCTGTAAATTTTTAAAACCCAACCCCCCGACCCACTGTTCCCCGTCGGTTTCTTCCTCCGGCGAGGTCTCCGGCGAGACCAAAACACCAAAATGACACGGCTTTAATCCAAACAATCGATACCGACACATTTTCGTGGGTGATTCGAACACCTAACCCACTTTGATTTGAATAATAGAGTTCGGTTTAAAGCAATTTCCACTCGACCGAACTTTCGGCCGAACATCCGCACCATTCGAGCACTAAAGGTTTATAATAATGCAATTAACCTTATCAAAACAACCCTATAAATGTTCATAATCGAACCCAAACTTGAATTACATCTGAAACAACCTAAAACCCATTGTTCGATCATCACCTTCTTCGCGAGCCTGCTACACACTCGAACTCCTACTAGAACCATTATAAACTGAAATTGATAGAAGGAATGCGTTCATTAGCCTCATTTGAAACTACCTGTGAAATTAATTTGATTAATATCACCGTTTGATTACCTAAACAACACCACGAAAGTCGCGGCCTGTTCATCGGGTGTCCAGCATCAATCCAACATCAAATCAGGTAATTGATTACATCACTACCTTCGGTTTAACATAAGTAATCAAAGCCCTATGATTTCTGTCGTTAACAACAACGATTACATGTTCAATTTGATCGATTTCATTCCTAGGGTTTATGTGATTTGGGGAAACTGGGATTGAGATGTTTAAAAGAATTGAAAACGGATTCCTATCGCGGCCTTGTGCCTTGGTTCACTGGTTCGGTGTGTGTATGCAGGGAGAGGACCCGGGTTCGACCCCGGGCAGCCTCGTTTTAATTGTTTTATTTTTTTTAAAGCTTTTTAAATACTATAAAAATATGGAAAAATTTCTAAAAATTATAAAAATAAATTTATTAAATTTCCTCATTTTAAATCCTACAAAACAATTTTCTGTAAATTTATTTTATTTAAAAACTTTAATAGATTTTTATAAAATATTATTTAAAAATATTAAAAATACTTATTTTTATAAAATAAACTCTAAATCAAGTTAATTATGAGATAATCACAAAAATCATATAAATATTATTTATAAATATTATAAATAATTATTTTATTAAAAATGGGCACTTTATTATCTTCAAATACAAATTAATATATTTTATAAATCCACAAATTATTTATGAAATTGTGGGTTATTTCTTATAAAATATATTTGAACCAAAGGTATAAATTAATACCTTATTACTAATCAAAATACTATAAGTGTAAATATTCTTATTTATAAATATTATTGGATAATTATAAATTATATAATTAGACCACATTATTTTTATATTTAATTCTAAAAATATTTAAATACAAATATGAAAACCCTTTTAATGGAATCAAAATATAAATAATTATTTAATAAGTTTAATACTTATTGATAATTATTTATTAATACAAATAGAAATCTATAAAAACACTGTAACATATTGCGGGTGTGACACGTGTTAAACCAAATCAAACCAAATCAACTCAAACCTTACCAAATATATTCATTCGTATTAAAGACTAAATTACAATCAATAATAGGTATTGAACGTGTTTGATCGTGCATTGCTTAATTATTTGAAGTTCTTGTTCATATACATTACATCAATTCAAGGTGAGTTTCGTGGCCCCTTTTTACGCTTATATAACTTTTAAACATTTTAAACTTGGGGGAAAAGAATGCTCACTTACTTTCAATCACCTTCCCTAGTGGAAGTCTGCTTCAACATTTATGGTTAACTTATACTGCTATTCTTATTGAACGATATTATTATGACTCTTGATTCTATGCTATGTTGCTACCTTGTATGTTATTTGGTGGCTTTATATTATAATGCGCTATAACTTTGATGCTATATGTGGTGTGATGATTACTTGTGAATGCTATTGATCTTGGATGCTTTCGGCGGTGTGGTTCTTCTTTGTGGGTCTACTTTGTGGTTCTTCTTTGCCGAGCATCCACTACAACCATTAATCCCGGTAATTGGGACCTAAGGATTGGTTTGGTTGTAACCTAAACGTATGCGCTGTGTGGATCTTGCTACGTCATATTAAACTTATTATGCTATGGAAAACCTTTTACATAACCATTAATCCCGGTAATGGGACCTAAGGATGGTTTGGTTATACACTATACGTATGTGCTGTGTGGATCTTGCTACGTCTTAATAAACTATTTAAACTTGGGAATGTTTCCTTTCAGCCATCAATTCCCATGTGGAACCGATGTTTAGGTTTGGCTGTAGCTATTAAAAACTGGTAAATCGCCTATACATAAGTGTAGTCGCGGTAACGCTTATTGAACTTACTGTTTTCATCATCAATACATAAAACCTGCGAAGCTCACCAACAATTATGTGACCATTTTTGAGCATATCTTTTCAGGTGAACATAATCAAAGAGGATAGCTAGAGCTGATGCCTTAGCAGAGACCCTCAGGATTCCAATAGTTTTGCATTAGTAATGTATATCGTTTGTTTTCATTTGTAAACTTTGTGTATTTTGGATTTAGAATTAATAAGACTATGATAGTCGTGGAACTGACTAACCACGACACAAGTCACCATTGTGTCGGGCGACGTCATGACACGAGGATCTTGCATGTATTATGTCTCTGTAATTATACCAAGTGTTATGACGATCCCGTCCGTCGCATCCTCGTGTTTCCGCTATTAGCGAGGGTGTGTGACAATTATTATTATTATTATTATATTATTATTATTATTATTATATTATTATTATTATTGTTATTATTGTTATTATCATTATTGTTATCATTATCATTATTATTATTATTATAATAATAATAATAATAATAATAATAATAATATTATTATTATTATATTATTATTATTACTATTATTGTTATTACTATTATTATTACTATTATTATTATTGTTATATTATTATTTCTATTATTACTATTATTACTATTAATTATTATTATTTTTACTATTATTATTATTATTATTATTATTATTATATTATTATTATTATTATTATTATTATAAACACTGTTTCTATGATATTAAATTTTCCTCACTATTTTTAATTATTAATAACTTTATATAAGACCTATTTTTATAATTATTACACTAAAAAGACGAGCATTTTTTATCTATAAGATTATATAAAAAATTAAAAGAATTTATGTATTTCAACTCATATGATTTTTATTTATCATAGTATCATTAATGCGGTTCAATATGTCTTTGTTAATAGTTATATTTTTCTAAATATTATTGTGTTTATTAAAATAATAAAATTTAAAAAACATAATTATGAAATAATATTGTTGCGTGCTTTTTAGTATGTAAAACACATAATAACCTGGTATATTTGACACAATAACCCCTCTTCACCCAAAGAAAAAAAGCAATAGAATGTCAAATTTTACGCCACAATTATTTTTAGTATTTTTAGATTAAATACTATTTTTATTATAGCATTACCCTTGTTGTTGTTGTGGTTGTATAAAAAAATATTTTATAAAACAATTATGTGTTAGAAAAGAAAAAAATCAAAGCTTCTTTCATTTCATGTATTTTAAAATAAAATTTAATTTCCTAATATATTTTGCATCTAAATTATCCCAATATGACATTGACAATTCGACATTTTAACATCTCGTTGTCAATTGCTTGATTTTTGTTGTCACGATTTATTGTTTACTACAAGAAAATGATAGATTTTTTGGTGGCACCATTTATTATTGAAAGACAATACAATAAGAAAGTGAAAGAAACGTAACCATCTATTTTGAAAAAACGTAGTTTACATATTAATAAACAATAACACGCTTTTTTGATGGTACAAAAATAAATTTTAGTGGTGTGGAAAATTCTATTAGGAGCATTTGTAATCAATAAGAAAAGAAAGTCTATAGAAGGTGGAACAGAAAAACGACCTACGCTAGATATCAAGAATGTTGTCTAGTTCTGAGATTAAAGTTTGCCCCATGGATGATTAAGAACACGAAAGGTGGAGATTGTGAGGAGAAGAGTAGGATGGGGAGGCGTCATGAAGATCCATGGGACTGCTGATGAGTACCAACGTGGATGTTTCTGGGAGGAGAGGCGTGGGGGTGCTCTTGGGGTCAATTATTTATAATTTTACAAAGTCTAACTAGGCTATTGACGTGATAACTTTCTACGTTATTTCTTTAAAATACCAATTAACGGACTAGCCCCACACCAATAACTAAGATTGTTGAGGGGATAATCTATCAAATGTTGATTCAATGTGGAGAAAATACGTTGCTTACTAATCAAGAATACATGTTTTCTATAGTCTACTTGTTTTGCTTTATCTTTGAAAAAAACTAACAAAGGGCAACCGAACTAGACATATAGTGATTGAGGGTTTAAGTTGCACGAAAATACAAAACATAGTCTTTCTAGTAGGGTTAGACGAATGTATGAGTTAGCCGTTCTGAAAAAGAAAATGAAGATAACTCAAGCTGTCTCACATTTTATAAGATAAGTAGATGAATTCAGGTGTAAAGTCAAGGAATTTGTTTTGAGGTTCTTAAAAACACTCAAGTTCTCTCATTATTATCGATTTCCGAATTTTATATAACATAAACAAGATTTCAAAATTTTTTAAGTAGCGCATGAAAAGAGAAGTCAATTAAGAGAATTGCATAATTTTATATTAGATATGGTTCATTTTAAGATAAAGTTTAATACTTTATATTGATATGTTGATTAAACTAAACTTATTGTAACAGTGTATTAGAAATTTAAATTTATATAAACATAACATAGTCAAAGGTACAACGTGAATTATTATTTAAATAAGTAAAAAAAAAGATTTAAGAAAGGTTAAGTCAAAATGTAACTAGTAATTAAACCAACGTATATAAAAAATCCTTTTATTTAGACATGTAACCTATAATGAATAGAAATTAGCTTGTATATATGAGGCTATAATTACATGAAAGTCGTTTAAGTAAAGTGGTGAAATTACCTTAAGGTCAAATGTTTAAGTCCTGTTTATGATGAGTTATTATAGATTAGTTGTTGGCGTAGAATTATTAGCATGTTAAATATGAGTTTCAGTTGTTTTTTAAAATTAGTTAAATGAAATATAAACTTTTATGGTAAAAAATTAATGGTCTCGCTTTAACCAACATTTGTAGTTATTAAATTAATTACTTTTTTTTTTGAAAAGAAAATTTTATAAACTGTGAGAAATATTTGCTGAATGATCTCCCTTTCATTCATAGAGATGTATATATAATACATTTGATATCCTATAAGATAGGAATCGATAACTCACTCCTAATATTACATTTGAATATATCTCTAAAATACAGAATATAATTAATCTATAATTAATCTATTACACCCCCACAGTCGAAGCGGGAGAGTTCCGGACGTTGAGACTGTCTCGAAAGTCGTCAAAGAGAACTCTTGGAAGACCTTTAGTAAAGATGTCAGCTATCTGGTAACGAGATGGGAGATGACAAACTCTAACAGCCCCACGTTGAACTAGCTCGCGAACAAAGTGTATGTCCAATTCAACGTGTTTAGTACGTTGATGTTGGACCGGGTTGCCGGATAGATAAACAGCACTAAGATTGTCACAATAGACTATACTGGCAGAGCGTAAAGGCATGTGTAATTCCAGTAGAAGATTCCGAAGCCAGCAGAGTTCAGCAACAACATTGGCAACCCCCCGGTACTCAGCCTCGGCACTAGAACAAGACACCACAGTTTGACGTTTAGAGGACCATGATAGAAGGTTGGGGCCTAAATACACGCAGTAGCCAGAAGTAGATCTACGAGTGTCCGGGCATCCCGCCCAATCTGCGTCTGTATAACCACAAAGGGATGCTTCAGAAGTGCGGCCTATCAGAAGACCAAAGGAGGATGTCCCTTGCACATAGCGTATAATTCTTTTGAGTGCATTCCAGTGATCAATCCGGGGCGAGTGCATATGCATACACACTTGTTGAACCGCATAGCTCAGATCAGGACGGGTGAAGGTGAGGTATTGAAGGGCACCGGCAAGACTACGATAAAGGGTCGGGTCCTCAAACTCTGGTCCGGAAGTCGAGCTGAGTTTCTGATTGGTGTCAACGGAGTAGCTACGGGTTTGCATGAGGTCATACCGGCTCTTTCAATAATTTCGCGAGCATACATTTGTTGAGAGAGGAATAATTTGTCATCCGTGCGAGACACTTGTATGCCTAAGAATTGATGCAGAGGGCCCAGATCTTTCATGGCAAATTCATTTGCCAAACTTTGTATTATCTGAACTCGAAGCGAAGCATGAGAAGTGGTGAGAATTATATCATCTACGTAAATAAGAAGGTAAGCCATGTCCTGACCCTTTTGATAGATGAATAAAGAGGAGTCGCATTTACTTTGTGTAAACCCAATTGAGAGAACAAAATCTGTAAACCGTTGATACCACGCACGGGGAGCTTGCTTCAATCCATATAAAGATTTCTTAAGTAAGCAGACATGATCCGGGAACTGAGGGTTACGGAACCCCATCGGCTGGTGCATGTAAACAGTTTCATTCAAAGTACCGTGTAAGAATGCATTGGTGACGTCCAGCTGATGTATGTCCCAAGCTTTGGATATAGCAAGCGATAGAACAGTGCGTATAGTAGCGGGTTTGACAACCGGACTGAAGGTTTCACCACAATCTACCCCCATTTGTTGATGGCTACCGTCACACACGAACCGGGCCTTGTACCTTTCTAAGGAGCCATCCGACCTGTATTTATGACGAAATAACCACAAACTCCTAATGATATGCATGTTAGGTGTTCGTGGGACTAACTCCCACGTCTCATTTTTAATTAAGGCATTAAATTCTGTGTTCATAGCATTCAACCATTCGGGTGAGGATAAGGCATCCTTTGGTGTTTAGGTAGAGGAACGATAGTGGTTGAGTGGAGATTAAGATGGTGGTTAGGTTTGAAAATGCCATTCATTGATCTGGTGCGAATGGTTCGGGTGGGAACAGTAGCAGAGGTAGTAGTAGAATCCGATGTCTGATGAGGGGTAAACACCGGTGGAGGAGAGTGTGTGGTAGAGGGAGTGTTACTGGAGGTTGTATGAGGATATGGGGTAGATGAAGACTGGGCCGAAGTAGTAGAAATTGGAGATGTGAATGGGCCAGTGGAGTGTGAGTTGGGAATATGTGTTTGGGCCGAAGAGATGTTGACTGAGGTGTTTGGATGGGCTGATGGAGTTGATTGTTTGGTGCGGCGGGTATATACTTTGGAGAATTGTTTAGTAGGGTTGGATTGATGGGTTGGTGATGGGGCCGAGGTGGGTGTGGGCAGGGTTGTGGATTGAACATATGGCCAGAATGTAGGATGGAAAGAAGAGTTTAGGAAGTCATAGTTTGATAAAGATGGTTGAGGGGAGTTTTTGTATGGGAAAATTGTTTCATCAAACAAGACATGGCGATTAACGAGGATTTTGTTGGTGGAGAGATCGAGACACTTATAGCCTCTATGATTGGGTGGGTAGCCAAGAAAACACAAGGCATAGAACGGTACTCGAGTTTATTAATGGAAGTGTGAGGAATTAGTGGGTAGCAAAGACACCCGAAAACACGAAGGTGGTCGTATTTAGGGTGAGAGAGAAAGTTTTTCCGTTGGTGATTTGAAATGGAGTAGTTTGCTAGGTAGAATATTGAGTAAATAAGTAGCCACCTCCAAGGCATGATGCCAAAAGCGATTCGGGAGGTTTGCTTGAGCTAAGAGACTATGAATGATATTATTAATGGAACGAATTTTTCTTTCAGCTTTTCCATTTTGAGAGGAGGTGTGAGGACATGAGAATCGAAATTGCATGCCATGATTGATACAAAATTGTTGAAATGCATTATTGGCATATTCCTTTCCGTTATCACATTGAAATTGTTAACTTTACGTTCAAATTGAGTGGAAATCATATTGGCAAATTTGGTGAATGATTGAAAGGTTTGGGATTTATTTTCAAGTGGGTAAGTCCCACAAAAAATTCGTAAAGTCATCAAGAAGAAGCATGTAATAACGGTGACCTCCACTACTTAAGATAGGGGAGGTCCATAGATCACTATGATGATATCAAATGGCATTAAAATAGAAGTAACAGAATGTTCAAATGGTAATCTAATATGTTTGCCAAAAACACATGACTGACATAACTTATTGTTCAAACGACCACAATTAATGAAATTAGAAGATTTAAGAGAATTTAAAAGATTGGAGCCCGGGTGTCCAAGGCGTTGGTGCCAGATATCTTGAGAAATAGCAGCAAAGGTGGATGGTGAAGAGAGCTTGGTGGTGTTGGTGGAATTCAGAGTGTATAGATCCCCCGAGCTATTGCATCGAATGATAGGAGTCCGTGTCGTAAGGTCCTTCACAACAAAACCAAAGGGATCAAATTCAATAGACACGTGATTATCGGTTGTAAATTGACGTACAGAAATGAGATTTTGAATTAAACCGGGTGCATGAAGAATATGGTTTAGTTGAAAAGGTGGAAAGGGTTGTGGAAGTGTGAGGTTGCCATACCCCCGAACCGGAATGGTTGATCCATTGCCCACAAGAATTTGTTTTTAAAATGCCAGAATTAAAATAAGACGAGAAGTTACCGTTATGAGGAGCCTATGCCCGGTAGCACCCGTGTCCATAACCCATTGTTGCTCCGGTGGATTCAGCGACATAGTGTGAAGAGCTTGATCGATGTCCGTCGGAGCGTAACTGCTGGCAGCGTAAGACTGGGCTGGTCTGGGCCCCAAAAGACTGGGCTGGATGTGGGTCGTGGAACAGTTGGGTAAGGACAGGGAGGTGGTTGGTTGGTCCAAGGTTGAGTCCATTGTTGTGGGTGATGGGTTGCATGGGGCCGGGCCATGAGTTGTAAGTAGGCTGATGGTAGCAGGGTTCGGTTAGATTGGGTTGAAGGGGGATAGTAGGATGAGTGTTGGTTGTTGTTTGCACACGACCTCTACGGAGGAGTTCCTGCCGCGGCCACGAGACCTGCCTCTACCACGGCCGCGTCCGCGATCAGATGATTCAGTGCGAGACTCCAATGAAGGCTGATCAGTGATGGGTTGGAGTTGCGTGAAGTGCAGTAGCAGCAGCATGGCGGCGTTCCTTGCTTGATTCTGCTTGCGGGTTTCATGCATACATAGTTGAGATCTGGTTTCATAAAAATCAGGCAAGGGTTTGGTTTGTTGAATGATGGTACCAATACCCTCGTATTGTTCAGTAAGTCCTGTTAAAATCTGCAGAACAAGCTGTTCATCTGTAATGGGGGAGCCGACGTTGTGAAGTTGGTCGAAGATGACCTTCATAGCCTGACAGTACGAGGACATATTCGGAAATTGATCCAGTCTCGTATTGGTGAACCGATTGTTGAGGTCAATGGTGCGGGTGGCTTTGTTATCTTGAAAGAGATTGGCAAGGGCAGTCCATGCTTGATAAGCAGTGGTGTGGGTTTGAGGATTGTGTGAAGAAGATCGACTGAAATGGTACCATAAATCCATTGAAGCACAATGGAATCGAGTCGTTCCAGGATTCAGCATAGGTTATGAGTTTGTTGGGTTCATCTTTGCCATCGGGTTTTTCTGTGGAGGGGGATCGGCCGATGAGGATGGACCGGGGAGAGGACACGTGGTTCTAGGTGAGCAAAAACTTCAAAGGCCTTGCAATGAATCTTGAATAGTTCAGACCATGTGGTATAGTGGCCGGTATCGATATCCAGCGAAACCGGGATGAAGGTCTTGATGTTTGAGACTGTGACGGCTGGGTGAATAGACTTCGTCATGATGGAAGAGAGATTGAAAGGGAGGAGCAGCCGGAAGCAAGGTAGAGCAGGGAAGATAGGATCGGCTAGGGTTTAGAGAGGTTTAGAGGCGTGATACCATGTGAGAAATATTTGCTGAATGATCTCCCTTTCATTCATAGAGATGTATATATAATACATTTGATATCCTATAAGATAGGAATCGATAACTCACTCCTAATATTACATTTGAATATATCTCTAAAATACAGAATATAATTAATCTATAATTAATCTATTATAAACCACCTCTCGAAGAGCCCTCAAAGCGAGGACCTACGAGAAATCAAAAAAAACGAAATCAGTCCAGAGGACATATACACCACTTATTCCAATCGACATCTTTACATCTAGATCTATTACGAAACCAAAAGAAAGTCGTAGACTTAATGTTTTCCACAATCACGGTCGGCGGCCTTTGAATCTTGTTGAAAATCCGATGTTTACGTTCGTTCCACAGCACCCACATAGAAGTATAGACAATTCCTCACAAGATGTACCTAGCGGCCTTCGATGACACCTGAGTATCCGGCAACCGAATGAGATCCAAGACGTCAAAGGCAAAACCTTGACTGAGCCGACACCAACTCTCTACTCTGCTCCAGACTTCTTGAGAATAAACACACCCGGTGAAAAGATGTAAAGAAGTTTCCATAACCTGTTGACAAGGAGGACAATTCGAATCTTGGATCGCCACACCGCGTTTGATAAGCTCAGCGATAGTAGGCAACCGGTTACGAGCTGCTCTCCACACCGAGATCTTACACTTAAGCGGCACCCAAGACTTCCAATCAATCGTATACTTAAGAAGCGGGTATACACATTCCATCGTTCCCAAACAAAATCTAAGATAGATTCTTGTTTTACTATTTTATATGTTATAAATTCTTATCACTTTTAATTTTTATTATAATTTATTCAGCAGGAGAAGTTTTACAGTTATATCTTTATTTTTCATGTTCAAATTAATGTTGATTCCGTGATTGTTTGAATGTTTGTTGATTGAATCGATGGGTTCGACCTCAAAATTTTGGTTTATAGATAAAAAATGGAGATAGGTCGAAATGTGTTTTAGTGGGTTTCGGATTATTTAAGATGAAGGACGGAGAAGGGATATTATGCTCGTGGTCGTCTGCTTGTCGAGGTGGCCAAACATCCGGATAATGACGGGAGATCAGGATGGTGATCGGAAAAGACGAGGTAGACAGGGGAGCCCATTGTTCAGGGTCAAAGGATTTTTTCTATTTTCTCTAACAATAAAGGTATATCAATCATTTTATAAAAATCTAAGAGAAAGCCTATTAATATCGGATAATGTAAAGGATCATCAGACATATCACACGTCAGTAAACAATGGAAATCAAACTGTAATTTCCCGAAAAGCAAGAAGCAAAGCCGTAATATCAAACATATTATAATATATATTAATCCTGTAGGTCGGTGCCTACAGGAGAATGTTTGAGAATGTTGAATCTTACAAATAACCACTCAAGTCTTTTTATTTCCTCATTATTGAGAATTAGGTGGGAAGATATGATGGTGAGTGAGTAAGGTGTTGTTTGTTTTTTCTGTAGGAAAACGTCTGCAGTCTGCGGACCACATCTGTAGACATCTGCAGCAGAAGAGGTGGACCAAACGTCTGCAGTCTGCAAGAAAAAGACTGTTTGTTTTTAACATCTGTAATGTTGTTGTTGTTGTTGTTGTTATTATATATTATTATTATTATTATTATTATTATTATTATTATTATTATTATTATTATTATTATTATATTTATATTATTATTATTATTATAAACCAAACACATCCCACTCTTCATCCATCATCTATCATCATCTTTAGCCACCATCTTCATCCGTCTTCGTCTTCTTCTTCTGCAATTGGGTCTTCTCGGTGTTGCTCTTCTTCTTCATCCATCATCCATCATCATCTTCAGCCATCATCTTCATCTGTCTTCGTCTTCTGTCTTTGTTGTTGGTTGCTACCGGAGCACGGCGATGGCGTACGCCGCTGCGAAGTTAAGAGAACGCCGCTGCGAAGTTAAGAGACCACCGCTGCCGCCGGAATCTCCACATCCACTGTCGCCGTCCACTTCTCCGGTGACCAAAACCACCTGCAATTGTTTCTTCAGACTTTCTCCGGCGACTTCGCCGGCGGTTGCGAAGGGGGAGGGCGGCGGCAGAAGGCGACGGGTGCAGGGATGGTTGCGAAGGGGGAGGGCGGCTGCAGAGGGCTGACGGGTGCAGGGATGGTTGCGAAGGGGGAGGGCAGAGGAGGGGGAGGGCAGCGGTGGTGAAAGGAGAGGTAAGATGGGGGAAGATGAAGATGGATTTCAGGGTGGAGAAGAGGTTAGAAGATCTCAGAAGACATAGATCCACATCTTCTCCATGCAGACCTCCTGCAGACGTTTTTTAATGAAACGTTTTCTAAAAAAACAACACTTTGCGCACTCAAAACCTCTTTCCGCGTCTGCGTGCGCGCAGATGAAGAGGTGGGGAAGAGGTTTTGGTAAAAAACAAACACCACCTAAGTGAGTGAGAGTGTGAAGTGTAAATTATGGAACTTTTTTTTGTTTATTTTTGATAAATTACATGAAATGATTTAATATGAATTTTAAACGAGTTATAAAATAGTCGGGTTAAATATATATGTTTCTATGGTTATTTATATGTACGTTTCGAGTTACGTTTTCATTCGATTGTATAAATCTAAGTTATTTACGTTTCGACGTAAATTTAGTTAAAAAAACGAGTTGTGATAGAGTCGGGTCATTGTTTTCTATAATTTATCATGTCAGTACAATGTCGCGGCAACGCGCGACGGTAATAAACCTAGTTATTATTAGTATGTTCCCTCTATAAATAAAAGCTATTAGCTAGGGGTCTTCCGATTTACTAGGGGAGAAACTTGAGTGGGAATAAAATTTGTAATGATAATTCAAGAGTTTCTAGAGGTTGAGGGTCTATTATGATATTTCTATCGTAAGATACGTATTTACATGAAAATTGAAAAAAAGGTGGAACGCATATCACCATCATGTGGTAAACTTAAAAATACATTGCATTTTTCAGCAAGCTTATAAAAGTAAGAGTTGAAAAAGATAAAAACAAAAAAAAATATTATTATTATTTTTTTTTTTGCAAAAACGCTATATTTAGCAACACAATTTTTTAGAAACCACTAAACTACTACTAATAAGGTTTTTATTTACGGTCTTTAATGTGTATTTGACTCTTGCTACTAGACTAACATTCCAATTTCCAAATATCTACAAAGCATCTAATAAAAATACACAAAACAACAATACACTCCCATCAACAAAAATTTAGAGCAAATCTAGAAACTTACATAATCAGCGCACCCAATAAATCTTATCCCTAGACGTTTGTTAGTCCATGATGTACTCGTATATAGAGGTGTAAAAGATACCGGTTTGAAAAAAAAATCAAACCGGTTTGGTTTAACCCGACCTGAACGGCGGTTTGTATACAGGTTTGAAACCCGACACCAAAAGCCGGTTTGTAAACCGGTTTCAAATTAAAAAAAAACAGTATAAAACCTGTTTTTCTAAGAAATCTGGTTTTCAAACCGGTTTGAGCGGTTTGAGGATTCTTTATAAAAATCTGTTTGAAAAAAAAAACAATTTGTACATGTGAAAAAGAACCGGTCGGTTTAAAAACGAACCAGTTTGGCAAAAAAAAATCTGGTTTGTACACCTCTACTTGTATATATTCTATCTTCATAGTAGTTGGGATGAGATGAGGAGACGGATGTTGGTAGATTAAGATGGCTATTTGGAATTTCTATATCATACATTCATACTCAATTATAAAATCGTGTTACCTGTGTGGTTCACATGTTTCCTTGTAGGTACCATGTATACTCGTTTATGATTTTATCTGTTTGAGAACTACATTTTGTGGTTCCATCTGGTCGAAACTTGATATTAAACACATCACAAAGACAATTTACTCTCCAGACCCTGCTCTTAAGTGGGATATACTGGGTTTGTTTGTTTGTTTGTTTGTTCTATGATTATATAAAAAGAAATCCTGTACAAATATTAAAGCATCATAATTTTATGGCAAATTGGATTTTAGTAATCCATACTATTAATATGGCCGGTAACACTCTCAACTTTCACTTTTATAACCAACAAGTTTCGGTGACATGATTTTTAAATTTTAAGCTCGATTTGTATCTATTAATTCTAGTCTCAATGTAGCTGGTGTATTTCTTAATTTCGTTCATAATTATTGTTGCGAATCGAATTGTGTCCAAACCAAACGTAAAGATTGAATTTTATGTCATTGAGACTGTTGTTGATAATAAAAGTGAAAGTTGAAAGTGTTACCAGCCAGTTGATAGTATGGATTATTATCGGCCAATAGATAATATTTGAATGATTAAAAATCAAATTTTGCCTAATATTCTAGTCCATGTAAAACTTAATCCTTAAATATATTTTCTTTTATCAGCTTAGCTTTTTAGGAATGTAGTGGGTTTTTTTTTAAATGACATGTTATTTTCTTAATAATATAAAGAATATAACGATACTATATTGTTGTAATGATTTTCTCTTCATTATATTATATCATATCATTAGTAGCTAAACTATGTTGCTTTATGCCTTTATGTAACTAGTTTTATACCCGTCCGGTGGCCGGGTAGTTTAACGTCACAATGTCAAAAACATAATTCTTTCTATCAATCCAAACAAAATTACTATCTATTTAAGATGAAAATACAAGTCAATTAACTTGTATGCGTAAACCAGTAATTGTTGAACTACTAAAACATGAACATGCGCCTTGCTACTTAAACAACGTAACAGGTCAAATAGTTTACAAAGCCAAAAGCAGACATTAATTTTTAAGTGTGACTTAAAATGCAACAGTGTCCTATCAAACACCTTGCACACTTTGATAACATATGCTATACTTCATTAAAATAGTACTCTAACTCAAAGGAAGAAAGATAACACATGAGATAAGCGGGGTATACTATGCCATTTTGAGATAAAAAGCATCCGGCTATTGAATAAAGAAAATATCTTAATCCAAAAGGCAAGGAAAATATAACATATATGAATTTTTGATAGTTCGCATCGATAAGTACTACAACAATTGAATACCTGAGTGAGCAATTGATTGGAAAAGGGTCTAAGCACCACTGTGAATATAATCGTCTCATTTGTTCATGTTTGGCATTCCAAGCACATTAAAATAGATACTGAAATCAAAATAAGATTCCTAATATATTGTTGTAGAATGAAACTAAAGCTAGTGTCATTTGTATCTTATCCACTGTTTGATGTGAACACTCTCATAACTTCTTTTGCAAAATCCTGTAAGCAAAAATATATAAGTATCGTAACAGAAGGGTCTCATCAATAATTAATTTAACAAATTCATCAATAAATGATTTACGGTACCATAGAAGGTTTTGTTGTATAGTTCCGAAATGAATGGTAGAAAGATAAAGTATTTAGTTGCTTGGTTGCATCAGCAATGCGATAATGCTCATTCCCACCTAAAAGTAATATAAAAACAAATCATTATATTAGTTTGTTGATAGTTTTAGAAAGATGTTGACAATATAATTATGAGGTTGACTTAAAGTAATGCACCACAAACCAGCAATAGTATCAAGATACTTCTTTCCATGTAATATACATATGAACCCTACAAGAACTAAAGGAAACAAAACTTGACAAATAAAAGTTGCTTATGAGTTTCATGTTCTACAATCTTTTACACCGTAGATCTCTCTATCACAAATGGGTTTGAATCAGCATTCTTGCCAACATCCTATGTCTCTTATATATGAGAAACCATAATAAAGATTACACGCATTGAATATTCACATAATTCATGGAAAGTAAGAGAGATGAAGATTATTATGAATCAAATACTACATGCCCATCAACATAAACTATGGCATCATTGGTATTGTTCCATCATACAGTTGAAAGATCTTGCACTTGTCTTATGCACAGCTAAATCTGTATGTTAGCCACACCATTAAAAAAAGTAGTTTCATAGAGATTTATAAATACTTGTTGAAAGTGAATTCATGAATGTACCAAGAATTTCTTGGGTTCATATAACATTTATCTTATTGAAGATGAGATCATAAAAAGGAGTAGCTAAGCCCTGAAAAAACCCTCCAGATATCTTTGTTATCCTGGAATAATCATGGATTTCAGGTGTTATCTTTAATTTCAATAAATATAAGATGAATAAAGAAGATCTTTAAGTTTGAGATCCAACGCCTTAAAACTGATATGGATTCTCATAAAACCGTATGTGTATACTTTCTTCTCAAACAGATCGAGAATCAAAAGCTATCACCTTCTTCATCTGAGTCATAAAGTAAAAAAAAGGTTCATATATGACTTGTTAAAATTAAATTTATTATTATAGCAAATTTACACTATAATATAAGAGACAGATGCATATCAATTAATACCTTGATAATATACTTAGGTACAAATCTTCTAATTGAACCCAAGCTAACCCGTTTATAAAATGTATCAACTTTGCTTGAAAATATTCACAAACTTCAGATAATTTTTAAGTCCAAAAATTTAAAAACATAATTAAGACTTTTACACAAATGCAATAGATATATCCTTTTTATTGCAACAATTAAATTATTCAAATCATATTAATTTGAAGGTGTAGATACACCTTATATCCTACTGTTGCACAACTTTTTTTTATTCATTTAATTTTCTTTGCATCTCAAAATAATAAACAAAGCTTTACGCCTAGTACATTCTTTTTTGAAATTTATAAAGACCTAAGACTATTTTCACTTCTAATTCAATCAATTTGCCAAAAATACAACCTGATCGGTCAAATAATCATATCACATCTATATCATACTTTACTATGCTATAAGAACAAAAAATACACCTTGACGGGTCATTAGACCAAATCACACCATAATCAACCTTTAATATGATTTATATTCCAAAAATAGACCTTATTTGGTGGTTAATTGAAAACACACCATGTTAGCACTTGAATTTGTTAAAGAACCAAAAACATAATTTAATAGGCCATTAGAACAAAACACATGGTATATACACCTTAATTTAGTTTAAAACCAAAAAACACTTTGATGGGTCATTAAACCAAAACACACCATAATCACATCTTAATCTAGCTTAAAAACCAAAAACACATCTTAATAGGTTGTTAGATCAAAACATACCGTAAGCAAAACATCGTATGATATAATCACTCAAAGGAACCAAAACACACCTTTATGTTTCTCAGATTGATCAATTGCATTGATGAGTTCCACTTGATCATTTAAAGGAACCAAGATAAGAAAATCGCACTTGAAAATATGTGAAGTTTGAGCTTATTAGAACACTATTTTGGTTCAAGATAGAATGCAATATTTTTTAATAATAAGATTAAAGTATTTAACATAAGGCAAATGTTACAGCAACGCATTATCAAATACACACTCCAATTTTTCACCACCATGTTATCTGCAGATTATCAAGAAATAAACAAAAAAAACTAAAATGAAATGCATAATGTATACATGAAACTTCTATGATCTATAGAATTTTTTAACTTAATATATAATAAAGGGCGTACCTGGTGCTGCAAAGAGCTCCCGCGTTTTCGCAGGGTCCAGGGAGGGTCCGTCCCATTTAAGGGAAGATGTACGCGATCTTCTCCCATATTTTGTGAGGAGGTCGTTTCCACGGATCGAACCTGAGACCTTCTTTATAACATAAAAGTAAAGGCTTTTAAGGCCTCCTATTTCCATAATCTTCATTTTCAACTTACAACTTTGTGATAGAGTTTAGGAAGGTTGTTAGGTTTAGACAAGAACATTACCTTCATCTATATGTGCACCTATTCCTGCAAACAACAATTGATCAGCCTACTAACTAAGTGAATTTACAATCATTAATCTAAGGTCATAATTACACAAAAGAAGATTAATACATAAACATTCATCTACCTTGACCTGCATAACAACAGAAGTAGTGATATTTAAAGAAATAGTCAAGTAAACATAACATCAAATGCCACTAAAGTTTGTGAAATTAATTGGGCCACAAACTCATGGCGGATAAGTGAAATAAAATAACGAACTAAACGCCATTACAATTAAACAAACCCATTGCAATAATGAAGATTCAACTGTTTTCCAGTAAAGACACAACAATATGAAAGAAAATTATCTATGATAATCTCAACCAATTGCAATACTCAAGAAGTTAGCCTATCTCCCTCATTACAGACTATCATAAAAAAGAAGCAAAATCATAATTAAATTGCATAATAATCGGAATGAATGAAAGATTTGCATGATGTTTACCTCGAAAACTTTCAGATCAAACTGTCCCGGGGCAATCTAAAGAACATTATAATCACAATCTTGTAAACGCCAAGTTCTGCACCACCATCATTGATACTTTACAGTCCAAGAGGTCACCTCCTCTCACCATCATGGACCCGCTTACAACGCATTTCAACCCATGTACGTATATGTATACATGTTTTTCAAAATTAGGAAAAAAGATGGATTTGATTTGAATATTACTAACCAAAATCAGGGGCTGAATGATGATTGAGAAGAAGATGAGCATGGATTCAAGATACGAAAATGATCTCTGTGATGATGGTTTGCAGATCTTGATTTCTAAAACCCTAGATTGGATCCCCGCTAATGACGATTTGTAACTTGTGTCGGACTTAAAAGGAGGAGCGCAGGTGGTTGAGAAAGTGATCGAAAATTAGGGAAGAAACCTGTGGAGACGTGGGGGAGGAAAACTGCCCAAGACAACCGCTAAAAACCACTCTGCAACTGTCGTAACCGTCGAGTTTAAATGGTCGGGATTTGATTTCAGCTTGATCTAACGGTCGAGATAAGTTTTACCAGCGGTTACACTCACCGCTGGTAATATAATATATAATAATATTCGTCTATTACACGAATGGTTCTTGCATGTTCATACCTTTTGGGGTCAAATCATTCCTATTTATCATTTTAAATTGCAAAATGAAGAGACGCAACGTGTATTCTTATCTGCATAACTTTTATACATAGAGAAAAAGAGATGATTTTGTAGTTTAGTAAGTATCTAATGTATCAAAGGGACTATAACTGAAAAACCAATTAAATTTTAGTTTTCTACATCCAATTACATTTAAATTCAAAATTTTCAAGTTATTTAAAATATTGGTCATCATAAAATATCGGCATGTAATTTCCCTTTAACTATTAAACACAATTTTGAATTATTACATATTGTTTACACGAGACAACATGGAAGGGTCAAATTAATGTTTCTTTTAAGAGATGCAAATGATGAGACCACAAAAAAGTGTAAAAGGTTAAGGCATGTCACTTTACGATGCTAGCATCATGGAATTATTTAAGGTTATTGTTGAGACATATCTCCATATAAATCCACACCCATAAATTTATATACGGGTCGTATAACATAGCAGGTAGTATACAAGGCGTATAGGGGGTGTTGACTTATTAAGATAATTGTCTTAATATTTGAACCCTTATTTTAAAATAATAATCATTTTATGTCAAATCGATAACAGTCTCCTAAGTGGAATGTACCTTCATCTTTCACCCTTTAGGTCATTAATGTTACATTAGGTCATTAACCTCCTTCTTAATCCTTCATCATCTTTTAACTACGAATATATTCATTTTCTTAATTTTTTAATACTGTTAAAATTATATATGTTTCTTTATTAATTCAACTGGATCATATACTTAGTTGTTTTTTTGTTTTAATTTGTAGTGTGTATATTGGGTTGCTTATAAGGTGTATTGGGCTTGCTGTATTTGAGCTAAGGAGTTGCATTTGGGCTAAAGAGTTGAAGCTGCTTTGTGAGGTCCAGCCCAGTCCAGCTGGTGTCAAGTATTCTCGCACATGTTATAAGAAGAAATCTTCTTCTCGAAGATTCATTTTCAGTATTCACACATACACATATCTAGGGTTTTCTTTAAACAGTTCAGGAGATTCAGTTAGAGTTCATTCATCTTCTTGTTCATACGGTGGTGTTCATACGATTGTTTAGTCTGCAACACATTGTTGCAGGTTAGTTTTAATCTTGATAAGTTCTTTGTTTAGTTCCATTATTGTTCAACAAAGAACTTATATTGATTTACTTGTATAAACTGTTGTTGATTAATAAACGATGAGATCTTGTTTAATTAACATGGTATCAGAGCCTCGTTGCTCTTGATACATCGTTTGTTCACATAAACTCAGTTTTTCAAAACCATAATAGAACGAGATTTTCATGGTGATATGTTGATTTCAGATATCTTTATATGTATTTCTGTAAAGAGGCACTAAGATCTATACTGATCTCATTTTTTGAATCTTAAACGTCGGTTTGATAATACGTGTTTAAAGTGTCAAAACCCTAAGGGCTCTTGGATCTGTGTCAGATCTATTTACATCTGAACTATCTGAAGAACTCAGTTTTGGATAACACATTAATATCAAAACCTAGATCTAAGGCTGTTTAAGTGATTTTGTTTATACCCTGGGGGCTGATTCGTGTACACAATAACACTGAATCATACAAAAGTCTTCCGCTGATAAAATCGTGACAAACAACGTACTATTGGTTGTTTGAGATATTGCGTGACTCTGTGAAGCATCTCCACAAGTGGTCTGAAGGATCAGTCATTGTCATTCGGCTGTGGTTGAAGCTATATCACTGTAAGATCTCTTACTCTGTTCTGTAGCAAGTCCCTTCACTAATGAGTTTCCGTGGGAGTACTAACATACGGGAATCAACTGCCCATTAGTGTCAATACTTGGACTATAGATAAGGGTCTCTTACTATTTCTTTCTTTGCCCTGTTATATTTTTTGATATTTGTTATATTTCTTGATATTATATACTCTGTTGTAAATAATAGTGGTGATTGTGTGTATACTTATCTATTGGGATTGTCTGATTGATTGTGTATCTGTGCACCTGATCAGTTGTGGGGAAAAATACAACTCCCTATCTATACCTGTCCAGCCACCATTAAGAGTGGTCTTGGAATCTGGTCCCTGGATAGGCTTCATTGTCCCTGTATCAATTGAGTTCAGGTGATTGGGTGTGTGTTTGCTGTCATTTCTGATCATGTGTTGTGTATATCTCTATGGTTGTTTGTATTTGTAAATCTGGTCTGATTCTTCCTTGTTGTGATTGTAAGTGATAATTTCTTAAATAACTCTCATCTATGGCTGAGTCTGCTATTCAAACTAGTGATGAAACACAAATTAATAACTTGGACTTTAGTAACCCCTTATATCTCCATGCAAGTGATACTAATAATCTGTCGTTAATAAGTATAAAATTGAAAGGAACTTAAAATTATACTGTTTGGGCAAAGTCAAAAAAGCTTGCACTATCTGTAAAGAATAAGGTAGGATTTATTGATGGAACTTGTAAAAAACAAACCAATGACCCAGTCCTTTCAAATCAATGGGAACGCTATAATTCTGTTGTGTTATCTTGGATACTTAACTCCATATCTGAGGAGTTGTATGTAGGCCAAATATTTTCCCAACTTGCATCTGATGTGTGGAATGAACTTAAAGAAACCTATAGTAAAGTTGATGGATCTGTTCTATATAACCTACATAAACAGATAACTCTATTAGCCAAAATGGTCAATCACTATCAGATTACTATCACAAACTTAACTCTATGTGGAGACAATATGACATATATCAGATCTACCTAACTGTACTTGTGATGCCACCATAAAAATTACAGCTCATAATCAACAACTAAAACTAATGCAATTCCTAATGGGTCTTGATGACATCTATCAGCCAATTAGAACAACTATACTATCTAAGGAACCTTTACCCTCTGTAAAGAATGCCTTTGCTATAATTTCATCAGAAGAATCACATAGGGGAATAAATAATCAAGGAAAGACTCAAGTATTTGCTTTTGTGTCAAAATTTGTTGATAATAAAAGAAAACAAAATAAAAGCCAAGGTCAAAAGTGTTCTCACTGTAATCTGTCAGGACATACAATAGATAAATGCTATGAAATTGTAGGTTATCCTCCAAACTACAAAAAGAAGTCAAATGTTCAAAGAGCGTAAAACAATTCCAGTAATGTAGAAACTAGTGGTTCTACTAACTCTGTCATGTCTCAACCCTTTACAGCTGAACAGATAAATAAAATCATGTCTCTTATATCTGAGCATAATCCAGTTGGGTCTCCAAAGGCTAATATGGCTGGTATGTGCCTCAATACAAATCTATTCCAATTAGCTGTTAGTTCTCATAGTCATAAAGAGATAATATCTAAGCAAAATTGGATAGTAGATTCAAGTGCTAATCAATATAACTGTATCAACAGCTAATATGGTAAACTTATTAGATGTTTCTGAACTAAACTTGACAGTTGGTCATCCAAATGGAACCAAAGCCTTAATTTCTCAAATTGGAAATCTCAAGTTAACAGATAATCTAATACTTAATGATGTGTTGGTAGTTCCTGAGTATTGTATGAATCTACTATCTGTGAATAAAATGGCACAAGAAAATAATCTATGGTGCTTGTTCACTGATTCTCGTTGCTATATTCAGGACTTAGAACAAAAGAAACTAGTGATGACTGGTAAAGCTGTAGATGGATTATATGTTCTTGATAGAGTAAACAAACAAAGTAAAAATGACTATTCTTTGTTTGTTAAAAGTGATAATAATCATATTTGCATATTGCTTGTCTATGTGGATGATATTGTGTTAACTGGGAGTTGTATAAATGAGCTTAATAAAATAAAACAACTACTTAATGAGAGTTTTAAAATAAAGGATCTTGGAAAATTAAAGTATTTTTTAGGAATTGAAGTGTTTAATGTTGATGATGGTCTTGTATTATCTCAGCGAAAATATTGCCTTGAACTATTGAATGACTTTGGTATGCTTGGTGCTAAGCCTGTGAGTATTCCAATTGAGCAAAATGTGATTATAACAGATAAACTAAATGCTGGTTGTGATGATTCTGAGTTAACTAATGTTACTGTATATCAGCAGTTGATAGGTAGGTTAATATATCTCACTCTTACTAGACCTGATATTGCATATACATTGGGTTGTTTAAGTCAGTTTATGCATAAACCGCTTCAGTCTCATTTGAAAATTGCTCTTAGACTTTTGAGTTATTTGAAGAAATCACCAGGTAAAGGTAATTTGTTTTCTAAAAGCTCTGATTTTAGTCTTAGAGGCTACTCTGATGCTGATTGGGGTAAGTGTCTTACTACTCGTAGATGTGTTTCTGAATTTTGTATATTTCTGGGAAATTCACTTGTATCTTGGAAAAGTAAAAAACAACCAGTAGTGTCTAGATCATCTACGGAAGCAGAATATCGAGCTATGGCTATTACTGGCTGTGAGTTGATTTGGTTGGTAAAATTGTTAAATGATTTAAACATATCTCAAGTTTTACCCGTGCCATTGTATTGTGATAGTAAGGCTGCAATTCTTATTTCAGCTAACCCAGTTTTTCATGATCGTACAAAACATTTTGAGATAGATTTGCACTTTCTTCGTGAGAAGGTTGTTTCTGGTTTTTTAAAAATCATAAAAATTGATACTAATGATCAACCTGCAGATTTGTTCACAAAGGGTTTGGGTGCTCAGCAACATGATCATTTATGTTCAAAATTGCAGTTGTTTGATGTCTTCTCCAGTTGAATCAAGGGGGAGTGTTAAAATTATATATGTTTCTTTATTAATTCAACTGGATCATATACTTAGTTGTTTTTTGTTTTAATTTGTAGTGTGTATATTGGGCTGCTTATAAGGTGTATTGGGCTTGCTGTATTTGAGCTAAGGAGTTGTATTTGGGCTAAGGAGTTGAAGCTGCTTTGTGAGGTCCAGCCCAGTCCAGCTGGTGTCAAGTATTCTCGCACATGTTATAAGAAGAAATCTTCTTCTCGAAGATTCATTTTCAGTATTCACACATACACATATCTAGGGTTTTCTCTAAACAGTTCAGGAGATTCAGTTAGAGTTCATTCATCTTCTTGTTCATACGGTGGTGTTCATACGATTGTTTAGTCTGCAACACATTGTTGCATGTTAGTTTTAATCTTAATAAGTTCTTTGTTTAGTTTCATTATTGTTCAACAAAGAACTTATATTGATTTACTTGTATAAACTGTTGTTAATTAATAAAAGATGAGATCTTGTTTAATTAACAAATACCAAGGATATTATTAATCTTAAAACAATCACTAAATAAATAACCAAATAAGATTAATTAAACTCTTTATCAAACAGAATAAAAAATAAAATAAAAATAAAAAAACACCACTAAAAACATCTTTTTTGGGTGATCTTTTCCAAGACTTTGGTTGCTCGAAAGGCTCTATCTTGCATCTTGCCTTAACTGGATTATTTCTTTTTAGATCTTATTAGGTTACAATCCCGTGTAATATACGAGCTAAATAAATTTATTGTTACATGGTTTATAATATAAAAAATTATTTCTTAAATACTGTTTATTATACGGTTGAATAAACTCATATATTACACACTAGGTTACAACCCCGTGTAATACACGGGCTAAATAAATTTACTGTTACATGATTTATAATATAAAAAGTTATGTATTAAATATTGTGTATCATACGGATTGAATAAACACATGTATTACACATTTGAAAATTTAAAGTTAACATATTAAAAATTTTAATTATGAATAGTTATTAATTAATAAATAGATATTATATCATTTATAATTAAGAGGAGAGAGAAGCGGGAAAACCAATTATTACATGGCCAAGATTGGTGACAAGTGTCCGGGTTTATTTTTATTTATTAGTATAGAGATTTGAAAATTTGAAGTTAACATATTTGAAATTTAATGATGAATAGTTATTAATTAATTAATGAGTAAATTGTCATTTTCGTCCATGTGGTTTGGTGAAAATTGTCGCTTTAATCCAATAGTTTGTTTTTTCGCATCTGGGTCCCTGTGGTTTACAAATCTTGTCATATTCATCCAGTCCGTTAACTCCATCCAAAATTTCCGTTAAATGTAGAGGTATATTGGTCATTTTACATATATGTTTTATTTTTCTTTTTTAAACCTGATTTAATATATACTCTTTAAATACATTGCTATTTTAGTCCCTGTGGTTTGAGTGTATTTGTTAATTTAGTCAAAAAATAACCACCACACCACTACCCGTCACAAGAACCACCGAATCACCGCCACCACCCCATCACAAAGCCACCAACACCACACCAGAGCGCCCACCACCACCACGCACATCATATCATCGCTACCATGTAAACCCTAAAAATCAACAATCAATATTAGACTTGTAACATACCACTTCGAAAATGCATATCAAACCCTACTAATACCTCTACAATACTCGTTTTCAAGGGTTCCATATACGTTTTCGAAGGGGTTTGTTATAAGTTTGAGATTAACGGTTGGTTTCTAGGGTCCACATGGTGGTGGTGATCTAGTGTGTGATGGTGGAGATCTAATGTGTGGTGGTGGAGATCTAATGTGTGGTGGTGGTGCCCGTCTGGTGTGGTGTTGGTGGTTTTATGATAAGGTGGTGGTGATGATTTGGTGGTTCTAATGGTGTGGTGGTGGTTTTGCGGCGTGGTGGTGGTGTGGTGTGTAAATACGAGGTCCAACTCTGGATGGTTCTGGTCTTGTTGAACTTCGATCCACCGATGCTCTCTGAAGCTTCACACCTACGCACAATGAAAACAACACCAGTTAAGGCGTTCCAGGGGGAAATATCCCTGGAACGACCCTCTGACGTGAGAGTAAGTATTGGTTTAATTGAAATATGTGATTGGGAGAATTAAGAGGGAGTTTTTGTGTGTATTCTTTTGTGAGGATCTCGATCCTCTTTACCGGGTATTTATAGTGTTTGCCTGCTGTAATCGTGTGCTGATTTACAGGGATTATTCCCCAGCAAATCCATTACCTTTTATGTTCTCCGACCGTTACTAAATTATCGGTTATTATTGGGGTGATTCTGATGTAATTAAATGCGGGGCACGTGTCCTGCTGGCTTACCCGTTCCGCCCGCATGGGCCGGGCTTTCGGGTTCTGGTACTCGGTCTTGTGTGGGTTATTTGTACCCTACGTCTACATGGTGGTTCCATCATGGGTGGTGGTGATATGATGTTTTATGCCAAAGTGGTGGGATTTTTGGATTGAATTGGTAAATATGTCCAAACCACAGGGAATAAAATAGCAATTTATTTAAAGGGGATATATTAAATGGGGTTTAAAAAAATAGAAAAATAAAACATATATGTAAAATGACCAATATACCCTTCATTTAACGGAGAATGTTGGATGGAGTTAACGAACTGGATGAATATGACAAGATTTGTAAACTACAGGGACCCAGATGCGAAAAAATAACTATTGGATGAAAGTGACAATTTTCACCAAACCGCAAGGACGAAAATGACAACTTACTCTTAATTAATAAACAACTATTATAGCATTCATAATTAAGAGAAGAGAGAACCGAGAAAATTAATTATTAGATGACTAGAATGATGACAAGTGTTCTGATTTATTTTTATTTATTGGTATAAAGATTGGGACAACAGATAAACAACTTGTTGTATAATCCTTCATCTCATGCCTTTATCTGTTTTAACTTTTAAAACGTTAGTTTCTTGACTCATTTTTAACACTGTTGTCCATTTCGAAAGCTCTCGCAACGAAAACATGAGGAAAACTTGTTTGATACTCCAATTTATATTTATCACTGACCGACTTAAAACATTGGCTTCATTAGCACCACTTTCTTGATGATCGTAGAGGTTTTGTAGATGCCGCTAAATTTCAACACCTTCCACTTAAAATCCTCCATTTTGAATTTAGTTGATGTTAAAGAAAGATAGGGTTCACACCAAGTAGTTGTTGAAATTGATCTGTAACGCGGTTCCATAAAGAAATCACACTTTTCGAATTATTAGTTACGTACGAGGTCCTACTAAATGTCGATCCAAGGATGTGCAAATGACTATATACGACTCTTCCTCGATCGCATTTGTTTTTTTGTTTTTTTTTTGGGGGGGGGGGGGGGGTGGGGGGTGGGGGGGTGAGTTGGTATGAGTAGTAGTAATGGTTTGTTTTAGACGATTACACCTAAATAACAATAATTGCCCGGCGGAAACAACGAGTTTGGATCAAATTGCATGTGATATGATTGTGGTGAGAATATCTCGTCTCAAATTTATTCATTTTTAAACTAAATTTAAATATTACAAATTACCAAGTTAAGAGTGCATAGCTGGTTGTATAATGAGCAATAAAGTTTGTAAAATGAGCATTAAAGATTGTATATTTTTTTGTGTTATTTCTTTCTTGAAATTCTATTTTAAACCCAATATTTTTATATTTTTACAATTTCATCCCTAGAATTTTTATTTTCAACTTTAGTTCCCTATTACTTTCATCTTCAAAAAAAAATTCATTTTATTTTTTGGTCTGAATTTTTAGAGTTAACATGTCATAATGTGCGCGTGTGATTAAACATTGTTACGCTTATTTTTTCCCATTTAACGGTTGCGTCACAACGTACGAGTCCTAGATCGATTTACTTATTTTTTTAATGTTTTACGTTTCACGTACGTGGTTCAACGTTTTTATGTATACTTTTCGTTTGGCTTTATTTTTTCAGTTTTATTTCATTTTTCAATCCAATTTTTTCGATGTTGGTGGTTAATGACGGTGGTTTGATACTGGTGTTAATTGGTATGGTTTTACGTCCCCACGCGCAACGTGGAGGTTTAATACTAATTATATATAGATGGTAAGTATTATTATAACCTTAAAAACCAAAGTGTAAAGTAAGAATACATAATGTACAAAGTAAATATTGCTTAGAAATATTAAAATATTATATAAAATTAAAATTTTGAGTAAATTACCATTTGTATCCCTGATACTTGCGCATTTTAACCACTTGTCATTTTATAAAAATTAATAGAAAAATCCAACGCCGTTAGTGTGTTGGCATTAAATGGAAGTAAAAATAAAACTTTAGGGGGTGGATGACAATTTTAAAACTGCAGGGATGCAAGTGGTTAAAATGAGTAAATTTTAGGGATAACTCTAAAATTTTATATGAAACCCTTAAAACTTACATTTTGCCCCCTCAAATTTAACTATTGTTAAAATGTATACCTTAACTTCATCTAATTTGTTCTTTTAACCTTTCACATTTGTTTTTTAGTTTTTATATCTTATTCTTATCTATAGATTTTTTTCCTACAACTTTAAATATATAATTTTTTATAATATTCAAATTTATAAGTGCTTAATTTTATCAACATTTATATCCATTGTGACATGTTTATTTTAGGGTTCTAATATTTAGACACCCACTCAGATAAATCGACACCCCCTTATACGTCGCGTATGGATCCATACGCGGCGTATAGGGTCGAATCCACTAAAAACGAGAAAAATTCAGGGGGGGGTGTCAGAGAGCTATACGCCCCCCAATACGAAACATATAGGGCTATATGACGCGTATAGCTAATTTCGACCCCCTTATACGACGTGTATGGGGCTATACGCCCCGCATAAAAATTTTGGGGTGTTGATTTAAAATAATGGGGTGTCTATTTAACCAGATCCTTATTTTATTAGGGTTCTAACATGAACTTATTATCGACTTGGTTTTTTTACATATATATTTACAATGACATCATTGTGTATTCGGTTTATACATATATATTTACAATACATGAGTTTGTGGTTGTTTCATTTTTTACATAAAGTTTTGAATGTTATTAAATACCTTCAGGTTTCGTACTTTTATACAATATTATGTATTTTATCAATGCTCCCTTCATGCCAATGTCTCGCCGTTAGCTTTTATTTTCTTCACAGTATTAGGCACATGCCACATATAAGGTTTCTAACAGTATCAATAACGTTAAGATTTGTTTTTGTTATATAAAGTTACGTATGCTATCAATGTTTCGTCCAACATGCAGGTTTGTCATGACTTTGCAGGGTTAGTTTTTTATTTTTTTTACACTTTAACATATGGGTCTTATTACTAGTTAAATACATAAATGTAACTTTTTAAATAGAAAGAACATTACAATTTAAGGTGGTGCTCCTTGCGGAACTGCATGCTCACATTAGCCCTGGATGAGGCGCAACATAGATTATGGTCTAAAGTATGACACATCATTTTTATATATTCATCCTCATGTTTAACATCGAGAGAGAAACTTCAACCGCAATTATTACCTTAACTAAAGTTTTTTTTTTATTTTTTATTTTTTATTTTTATTTTTATTTTTATGTATGAGACTTCTATGTTTTAAACTACTTTTTACCTCACGATTATCAATCTTTTTTCACAAACTAACATAATTTTATGATATAGATTATTGTGCGTTAGCTTAAAGTGATGTCGACCCAAGGTGAATGTTTTATTCTATACTAGGTCTGCAAAATAAGCCGAGAACAATGCTCGCATCTACCTTTTATATTCCCCTTCTCGTCAGTGAACTCGTCAAAATGGTCCATAAGAAAAAGTTTTTCTTTTCTTTGAATTCACTCCTCTTTTCTGAGTTTTTTTTCATTGTTTGGTTGCTTTTTGTCACTTTCATTGCTTGATATATATACTTTCAAATTGTTGCGAGTCCTTTACGAAAAATAAAAAAGAAAAACAGATTTGTTTAAATCAAACAAAGCTTTTATTAATTATATAAACCAAAAGATCATGTAAATAAACCAAACCAGTTCGAAAAACAAATCATCTATGTTCATCAATTTAAATAGTAACAGATATAGTTTCATGTGGGCAACGCAATTTGATCTCAAAATCGTATTTAATGCGATTTGATCTTAATCTTTCTTAATATGTTTCACTGTCATGTTTTGATAGAGAGCATCCTATTTCGTTTTTTTTATTATTTTAATTTTTATTAATTTTTTTTATTTAAGTAGATTTGTATCTGTTTTTACTTCATTAATGTTTTACCTTTTACCACCGCTACAACCCAAGTGACAAAACGAAATGTGTGGCTACTGGCTTTCAGGCCTTAGAGAGCATCCTACTGATTATAAACAGTGGCGGATCTAGAAAGTTAGTTCAGGGGTAACGTAATACAAGTTAAATTTTCTCAGGGGTAACGAAAAACTATAAAAAAATATTTTCTATATAAATTTTTTTTCTACACTACGCGTATAAATTTGAGGGGTAGCGGAGGATACCGCTCACCCCTTAATAGGTCCGCCCCTGCTTACAAAGGTTGTCATAACTAGAAGTTTCTCTCATGCGATACAAGGCATGGTGTCCTCATGTTTTATCATTATGTTTTACGTTTTATATCATTTTATGTTATTTTTGATTAATTAGATGTTAATTTATCATTGTGTTTTGCATATTAAAATTAAACGATAGTGATTTTTTTAGAATTCGTTATTTTAGAAAAAAACACAATAGTGTTCAAAAATACACAATAACGAATAAAAAGACACAATAAACTGTACTAAATACAAAACAAGAGGCATATTCATATGATTTGAAAAACATAAAGAAAGATATTATCTTATTTATATAATGACATTGTATTCATTTTCATGGTGTAATTTTTATATAAAAAATAATGTCGTATATAAAATTATGAATGTATAAAAAAATGAAGATTTTGAAAAAATTAAACGAAAATAGTTATGCCTAAAATAATCTTTTAACTAACTCTTTTTTTTTTGTAAATTGATCTTAACTATTGATTAAGGAAATTGACGATTGAACCTTTCAAAAAAATATATTTCAAATGAGACCCATTTACCAAGTAGGTTTATACTTTTACAAAATATAAATATATAGTTCACAAAAATATATGAAAGAAAACATTTCTTATCTTTTGTTATTTCATATATTTTAAACCATATTTTTATGAGCTAATAATTATATATATTAAAAACCACTATGTCGGTGTGAACAGTGTTCACATTTTTTTATTTTTTTAATTATCATTTAATTCTCAAAATCCCAAAACTTATATTATACTAATTAATTATTAAGTTTATATATGTATTAGAGTGGTACATTATAATTAAATAGTTGTATCTATAATTGATCTAGACTGTATAGTGGTACATTGAGTTTAAATAGTTATACTAATAATTGGTCTAGACTTTATTTATTATATATTTTACTAATTATCGACTTAACATTGGGTTTAAATAGTTATACTCATAATTTGTCTAGACTTTATTTATATATATATATACTAATTATCGACTTAATTATTTACGCATTATGAGTTGTATATAAACATTAATGGGTTGTGTCCGGTTTTATTTTTTCTTTTCTTTAATAATTTTTAACTTTTAAGTTTTACTCAATATTTTTACATATTTTATAATTTAACCTTCGTATATTTTTACTTTCCATTTTGATTCCATATACCTTTCATCTTTTAAAAAATTTTCGTTTTACGTTGCGGTTCAAATTTTACGAGTTAACACGCCACAACGTGCGTGTGTGTTTTAACGTGTTTCCGACTACCTTTTTTTCATTTAATGGCCCCTTTACAATGCGCGAGTCTTAGATCAACTTAGTTATTGTTTTTAATGTTTTACGTTTCACATGCGGGGTTCAACGTTTTTAAGTTTACTTTCCATTGAGATTTATTTTCCCGTTTTTTTAATACAAGTTTTCCTTGGTGCTACTTATCATGGTCTTACGCCCCGTTGCAAAGCGAGGGGTGTAATACTAGTTAATATTTAAATTCTAATAGCATGTATCTTACGTGTCAACGATATTTTTACTAAATAATTTCTCCCAAAAGATTTGTTGGCCGCCAGATCAACCTGAACCTTGTGTTATGCTTCAGTCGGCAAATTACTAAAGGGATAATGATAAAAATTATTTGGACTTGTATGTGCTTTTTAATTATTATATTTGTTTCACTCTGATGTTTACTCAAAGGCTTGTACTTTATTTTTTTCCAATGAAATAAATAATAAATCGTTTTAAACACAAGATAATTTTGTTCTTAAAAAAGACTATGACAAAAGTTTCATTTCTTAAATTATTTGAAATATTAATTCATGTCTTTTGACAAAACACATTTTACATATTTTATAGTAAATAATACTGTATGCAAATTCTAGTCGAAGGCTTACTTAATTGGTATTGATTTAAACTAGTGTTTTCTCCGCGCTACACGCGCTAGAATTTGGTTGTTTTTCTCTGTCTTACACGAACGTGACTTTCTTCGTTGTTGGGTCGGCTCATCGGAAACCACAAAAGCGTGTACGGATACTGGTTCCAACAATACCGAATACCGATACCAATGTTTGACGCCAAACACAAAAAATAAACTTTTGTGTCAAAAATAAAAAAAATATATAAAACTTTGTTATAGCATCTCACTTGCCTTCATCATAAAAAACTTCAATATTAGCTTGGGAAAAAAACCAATAGAATAATCCTAATTAGGATTTGGGTTTTAATATCAAATTGTAAAAAGATGTGACCAATATATTAAAAAGCAAACTTCACCTGTGTTACGCGTATGGGAGTTTGATTGTTTTCCCTGTCTTACGTTATTGTGACTTTCTTCATTGGTCAGCTCATCGGAAACCATAAAAGCGTATACCGATACCGGTTCCGATAATATCGAATACCGATATCATATGTGACGCCGAAAACACCAAAAAAACTTTTGTGGTCAAAAAACAAAAATAAAAAACTTCTTTGTTAATCCTAATAAGTTTTGGGTTTCAAATACATTTCAAAAAATATGTGGCTAATATATTAAAAAGCAAACTTCACTTCTACAGTAAAATTTGCTTTTTAATATATAACTAGTTGAATTCAACTTCGAGCGTTACGCGAGTATTTAAAGTCGATAATCACCAGTACAACCCTAGTTCAAACCCTTGGCTCAGATCCGGCTTCTCGTTCTGGCTGCAAGCCAAACGTGGTTGCCACGCCAAGACAACGATTTTTTCTCTCGAATTCATCATAGCCATCTTATTATATCCTCAAACCAGAAAAATCAGACTAAGCCACGAAACCAACAACTTATTACATCTGCCTTTTAAACATGTAGGTTCATATAAGCGGACGATATAATATTGCTTTGGTTCAGACCCATGCACGGTCTCAAGCTGCAAACCATAACCCTCAATGAAGTTAATAAGCTCAAACAATTGAAAATACAAAGTCTTTTTGGTTCATATATCGTACATGCTACAACCAAAATGTGGATTTCTTATACTTCAAAACATGATTAATTATCAAAAGTGAAACTTTTATCAAACTGTTAACATTATTTTGTTACATTAATTAATAAAATTTATATAGTTAGCATCATTAAAATAACACACATATATCATATGTTAATCTTATATTGAAGACAAACAACTATAAAACTATAACATTTCAGTTGGCTTCACTCAATTTGCAAGCTGTTTTCATGTACCAAAAGGTAGAATGTCACACAATCATATGTTCATGTGCAAGTTAAATCAACCACCAAACATTTTGGTTGACTAATAATTAGGCCAAATGCTACGAACTAAACTCTGGCACTTCAAAGTTCAATTTACCCATAAATTGTGTACTTATCATGTTTGCACTTGAAGAATCTAAACAAAAATTCACCATCATTATCTACCGACCTTTATTTCTCGACACTGTTTCTGTTGATCAACGATGTCTGTTATGGTTGCTCCCGGGCCTAACATTATGTTGATTTCTTGCAGGAATTCCCTTGGGTTTTGGCAGATCATGCAGCTCCATCACTTGTATCGTTCGTTGCTTCTTTGCTGTTCAAAACAGACGACACCATCAATGGCATGCTAATATGATAGTTAATTTTTTAGAGGTGACTAAATGGTGGGTCCGTCGGTTGAGTAACAGGTCAAAACAGATCCTTATTAGTGCAAGTCACTTTTTTTTATCCATTTTTTGTTTTTATAAATAAGTAATATGGTAAAGGTGGTTGTTAAAAGCAAAAACATTGAAATAACCTTTCTTTTTTCAGTAAAGCAATTTAAGAGGTTTTTATGCATTTGAATACACTTCAGATACTTTCTACTCGTTTCCATTCGAGTAAAATCACACATTTATATAGGCGTATGGGCTGAAATTGTCTAATCTATTCACTAATCATATAATTCAAAGAAAGAAACACAAACCATTTTCTGCTTGCTGATATCGCTCCTGCAGCTTTCTCTTTGCTGCTTCAAATTTGTCTTGAGCTGTTGCCTCCCCTGACGCCCTTTGTTTCTGTTCATCAATTTAAAACCATTGTTGGAGGTGTAATACTGATAATACATTAAAAAAAGCATTTTTTTACTTTTTAATATTTTGTCAAAACAGAACTCACGATTGTTGGGTAGGTCTCTTTGGAACATTTTGCAGCTTCCTTTCGATGTTGGGCTTGACCCGTCGTACTGGTCCAGGCTCAGGAACCGTTGGCTTAGTTGGTTTCACAACCGTTGGTTGTTTCTTCTTATTAGATCAGAATCAGGCTCCTTTTTACGAACCATATTTGGGACATTTGACGGTTTTTGCTTGTTTGGTTTTGGTGGGTTATGGTTCTTGTTGAATCCCCCACTGTTTCCAGGATCTGAAACAATGGAAAACAGTGAATGGAGAATTCAATAATGAACCAAGAGCAAAACTTTACAAATGTCGGTTTAAATTCAACTACTCATACTCATCCATTCCATCAAAGAACCCAGTCCTCACCACCTTTTAACGGAGCCTTTCCCACTCCTTACCATCGACCCCACCTGCTATTTTCCCTAAACCCCCTACTGCCACGTCGCCTCTCGACCCCTCGTAACAAAACCCTAATCGCCACCACCAGGCTTCACCAGAAGATTCCGGTGAATAAGAAATCCGGTGGCGGAAAAAAACCGCCGGTGGCGGAAAACAAACGCCGGTGGAGTGGTCGCAAAGAGCAGCCAGGAGTGCTCGCAATCGTTGGTGCTCCAAACTATCAACTAACAGTTGGTAGTCATCTTCGTCTTTATCTCTTGGGTGGATCTGGTGGCGATGGGGCGGCGATTTGGGTGGTGTGGTCGGAAGACGGTGCGGTGGCGTGGTGGTGGTTTAGGGTTTGGGGATTTTGGGGTGGTGGTCGGAAGACGGTGGCGGTGGCGGTGGTGTACTTGTGCACTATTCATACTGTTCATTTGCATTGCTTTTTAAATATATAGGAAAATATAACTAAATGGATTATCATATGTTGTTATAATTTTGGTATTCCTTGCAACTAATTGAATTCACAGCAGGTTCTTCATTTTGATAGGAGTACCGTGTCTTTATTATGGGGATTGTTGTGAGTATTGTGAGTGAAGGAAAATGAAAATCTATAAGAATTGTATCGTGATTCCCCCTATTTGAAAAAAAATGTTATAACCCCATAAAAGTTTTAATATTTTAAAAGCGGCTGTGAGTGGAATGGAGAGAAAGCATAATATTAATGATATAAAAAAATATTATTTAATTAAAAAATAAGTATAAATAGCGATCAGGATGAGAAAACTTATGTGAATGCTCTAATTACTCTAAAAAACAACAAGCTCTAAATGTAAGAGAGAGGATTTGCAATACAAGTCACGACCATGTATAAATGAAACAGATACACTTTTATTGAGCTCGAGTGAGTTTTTCAAGTTCCATTTAATTTATCGACTTTAAATTTAATTACGAAGAAAGAACTTACAAAATTAGATATGTATAATTCAAGCTAGTTATAGAAAATAGTTATATCATATAATAAAAAGTTTATAATGTTATTAAACTTTATAACGTGCCATAATGTAGAATATATAATTGTTTTTAAACAAAATCAAGAAAACACACATATCCTACTTCTAATAAATAAAAATAATTTTGCTGATGTGGCAGCCTCCTAACCCTTTTGACCCATCAATTTCCCGTCTAAATATCTACCATGTTTATTTTAAGTATGCATTTAAGAATCCTTTTAAATGGGTAAGCAAGTGTTTTTGAAAATTTTCATTAACAAATTTGAAAATGTAAATTTTTAATAAGTAACCAGTTTCAAGGATCTAAATGATTTTTATTCTATAAAGTTTATTAAGGTTTTTTTTTTCTAAACCCGCTTTCTATATGTACAAATTTTATATATTAAACTTATGTTTTGTTTTTTTTTTATTTTTTCATACGGGATACAATCTCAAGGCATTGTATATAAAGTGTACATTGGAAAACATTCAAAAAATAAAAATTGTTCAAATACATATGTCAATATTAAGCAAAAGTTTGTTTCGATAATAACACAATGTTGATAAAATGCTTAACTTCGTCGGATCTGTACATGGTTTTGATTTTATCAACTTTCTCGCCATTTTAGATAATTAAGTTTTTGAATGTGAAACAATTTGTATGTTTTATTATATTATACTCATTTTTTATTATGTAATATGGTTTATAGATATTATCTGTTATGTTATTAGTGATTTATTATTATCGTATGAACGTTTTTTAACTGTTAAACCCGTGTATTACACGATAAATAACCTAGTTATGTGTATATATGGATGAACCTAAGACCATCCGTAATGTGAACCTCATCGTACGTATATAGCACTTGACAAAAGGTGAAGCAATGGATGCCTAGTTCCGTCATAGATGAGATGTTACGACATTTTTTTCTTGTATTTCCTTTAATTTTGTTTTTTGTTATTTATTTATTTTTTATTTTTTATATTACAATTAAGCGTGCTAAATAAGTATAAAGTTTATAACATGTTTTGGTACTCGTTTAATATATTGGATTGGTTATAAATTATAAATTTTTATGTATTCCATACAACTCCGTTTTAGTAAAAGTTATACTGGTATGGGAAAAACAATTAAACACAATAATAATTAGTTTGAAAAAAAAATTTACGAGTGAAAGTTGTTGAAAAAAGATAAAAAAATTAGTAAACAAATTAATTGATCAAAAAAATATAAATGTACACGAGCAAAGTTGAAACTTCAAAAATCTTAAAAATTTAAGGATTAAGTTTGAAAATTATGCAGTGTTAACTTTGAAAGTTATGTCGGTTATATGCATTTTTGATACATTTTGAGTACATTTCTAAGTGTTTGAGTACACAAAGTGAGGCATTAATAAACGTCCATGAAAAATTTGTATGACGAAAGATGCCATAATCCACAGCGTTCATAGGGATGGATGTTCTCATGAGTTTTTATTCTTACATTTCAAATTTTATATTTTACTTTTACCATGTTTTGGTCAAGTAAAACGATGTTGAGAAGACCAAAGGTATGGTTTTTCTTGCGTTTGGTGCAGTGTAAGATAGTAGTCGAAGGATAAGAGGAAAAGACAATAGTTGTAGTACGGAGAAAGGAAATGGATAGTTTGAATCCTCCAACGATGAGATTTTTCTTCAATTTTTCTTTTTATGATGTTGAAGGGTCATAATTCTATCTTCTGATTTTTCTTTTCTTATGATGTTAACTTATAATAATTTTCATAAATTCTATTTTAGTTTCATCTTTTTTTCGGCTATTAAATCTACTAAAATTCGTATTTATTTATTTATTTATTTATTTTTACAATAATTTAATTATTAAAATAAATAGAATGGGTAAAATGTAGGATATTTTTTAGCATGAAAGAAGTATTATTGATATATCAGATAACTAGACTCGTTTTGTGATTTTAGGCCTAACGGGAAGGGTGTTATATTCAACTTCCACACATTAGGGATGTGAATACCTCTTTGGTGCGACATTAAGGGGCGTTAAAGGCCCTTATCACCTTCTCGCTAACGTTTTAATGAGTGTGAAAAGGAAGGGAATGGGTTTTAAGTGTAATATTGAAATGAATATTTAGTATTAAATAAAAAAGCGGGTGATATGTAGTTAAATGGGTTAAAACTATTTCTTCAGGATGAGATGAAGTGAAAAAGAATAGCTAATGATCTGACGTTTCACGTTTAATGAAGTTAAGAGGCATAATACATCCTTTGACCTTAAAACATCTATGGTCTAGGATGACTACATACCCATTCTCTTCTTTCTCTTTACATGCCACCCTAAACAAACTTTTTTCCTTGTCTGTCCTTTCTTTCATGAAAATAATCCACGGATGACAGCACAAGACGATTGTCTTGAAACCAACAATATTTTTGACCTTGTCCTCCACGTCGACATCAACTAATTAAGGAGCTAGTGGGCAACCTCTAAACTAGCAAGTGTTAAACTAGTAAAGGTCTCACTATATAATATACTTTAAGCTAGTAAGTGTTGAACGAGTGTTGAACGAGTGAGTATATGTTTGGTTTGAAATCTAAATAACTATGTAGAAAAGGTTTAAATGATGTACTCAATATAAAATAATTATACGAGGAAGTTACAAAACATATAAAAATCCAAAAGGTCGCAGTTTAGGAAAGGATCTTAGCAATGGTTGGTCGTTCGTGCAACAAGTTCATATTTTTCAATTATCCTTGCACACCACCATGGCTTACGACTAATATGCATATGACTTTTGTTCTACAACTTCTACCTTTTCTTACTTTTTCTAAAACCCTAATCTCTCATCAAAATCCCTAATTTCATATGTAATTGACTAAACAATATTGAACTTTGCATCATGGGTTGTGAGAACTTCTTCTTCACTCTAATTATAACATTTTAGTAGCTCTAATTACATACAACATCATCATTTCAACCAATGCTCCACGTAGATAAAAGCTCCCCGGTTTATCACAAGGGGTTATTTTTGTTGACTCGATCATCAAGATGCTTCGAGACTGAAAGTCGTTGACTAACAAGAAGAGAAGTTTCATATTGCGGTAGGGCTGGCATAACAGGTATACCTGTACTTGTTAAGACACGAACACGATAAGACACAAACATGAAACTGTATACCTGTACACGACATGATAACTTATCGTGTACCTGTTTCCAACCTGAACACGAACCTGTAATACCAGGTATACACAATAAGACACGATAAGAACATTAATAACATATTTAGGAACCATTTTAGTGATACAAAAATCATCCGAAATTCACAAAGTCTTAATTAGTACCAAAATACATAATCCTTACCAAATAAAAGACACAAATTCATAAGGAAGATGATATGCTACAAAGGCTATATATTCTAAAAGGGTGAGAAGTAATTCTGGCTATTGATCAACTCATTAAATAGATCAATGGTTTAAAAAACGTGGTTGCAAAACATGTAAATAGTGAAAACTGCTAACGGATGGAGGGGCAAAAAGTAATTTGACACAATGGTTGTTTGACACAATGGTTGTTTGACACAATGGTTGTTTGAAACAATGGTAGTTTGTCACAATGGTAGTTTGACACAATGCTAGTTTGACACAATGGTAGTTTGACACAATGTTAATTTGAAACATAGTAATTTGGTATGTTGGCATGTTGTTATATTTTGCTATGTGTTGACATGTTAATATTTGTTGCTATATGTTGCTTTACATTACACAATAGTATTTTGGTAACTTGTTTTTATCGTCAAAATCAAACGTAAACAAAACTCTTCAAATATGACACAATGAGTCTTATGACACAATGAGTCTTATGACACAATGAATATAATGACACAATTAATCTTATGACATAATGAATCCTATTCTTGAATAGGCATAGAATCAACTGTTGAGGTGTTTGAAGCTTGTTTATCCTTAATGCTTTGAAGATATAAACTGCAATTGCGTATAATGTGACCAGCTTGTTTGCAAAACCCACAATTTCTCAACTTTTTTCCTGCTTGTTCGATAGCTAACTCATGAGCTGACTTCATTCTTTTCGTCCTACCTTTTGTCTTTTGTTTAACAGGTACACGAAATTTGGTTCATTTCATTCGCTCCCTCCAGTTAACTCGGCAAACTTAGACTTGTAACTATTCAAATAATCAAGATAAAAACACAACTCGTCTTTGTTCGTAACCAATTGATTGACAATATTTGTTTTATTCAGACACAATGACAATACAAAAGACACATGACGAACAAAAAGACACAATGATGATATCTAAAACACAATGATGATGTCAATCAATAACAAAATTCATATAACAAACACAACAGCATAAAAGACACAACATATAAAGACTCACATGATATTTATAAAATATGTTCAATAACATATTGATAATGTCCAGAGTAATCTAACAGTATAGACACAATAACTGTTTTATTCAGACACAATGACAATACAAAAGACACATGACAATACAAAAGACACAATGACGAATAAAAAGACACAATGATGATACCTATGACACAATGACGATACCTAGACACAATGACGATACCTATAACACAATGATGATGTCAATCAACAACAAAATTTACAGAAATCAGACAGTATAGACATAATGATGATCCAAACGACAAAATTACGGTGCGAAAATTAACATACTATTTCAATTACAGTAATAATCGTCTTCATACGTACCAAACTGATGATCAATCGTCGACATCGGCAAAGTAATTGATGTAAAGCAATATTCAACAGATGAATTCGATCGTTTGAATCTTCAACGATTGAAATTGATGTAAGCAGAAACTTCGTACGTTTAAATCTTCAACGATTGAAATGATGTAAGATGAATTCGATCGTTTGAAAACCTCAATCGTACAGAAAAAGTCATATATCCCACACATTCATCTTAATAATTAGACTTTCTAAAATACCCCTCCTTCCATTTTTAAAAATATGCCACATGTCACTCACCGATTGCTTCTCACACTTTTTACATAATGTTCCCTTTGTATTTGAACTTTTCTCAATTCATAATAGTCTAATCGAAACAACTTTGAAAACAAGCAACAACTTCAACTTCCAATTGATCTTTCTTCTCAAATCTTCAATTCCAACATAAAACCTACACATAAAACAAATATAGTCAATTAGTCATTTTCTTGTAGATATACATCAGGTTGAGTAGTTATCCAATACCATTTTTTAATTTTTATACTTAATGGTACTTCTTGGTCTTGAAAACATATCTATGACAAATCATACATAAACAATTCTGAATAAAGGTTAAGTCATTGCCTTATATTCAACTATTGGTTTACCACATAACAACAAATAATACATTAATACATCTGCTTCCATTAAGCATGGATAATTGGACATATTCTTATAGTTTTATCAAGCAACATTATTAAAATATTTGGAGTGGGGTACCTTAGGAAGTTTTTAGCAAGCAACACTACTTGAAGCATTTGTAGTTGATTCCTTAGGATTGTTCACTGAGTTTGAAGCGTCTGATTCACAACTAATGTCAAGCGACATTATATCTTCTGTGAGCTCATCTACACTAACTTCGTTAGAACCTATAAAGTACAAACAAACATATACCATTAGCTTCGATGTTCATTAAGTACTCTTCCACTTCACTGAATGTAGACTCCGATGCAACAGTAGATACTGGAATTGTCAAAAGTCTCTTGCCATCTTCGTAAGTACGGGATACCTAAACTCATTGGCTTTCCAAAAAGCCAACACATCAAGATCCGACTTCCTATAAACTCTTGACTCCTCTAAATACAATTGCAGTTCTGACTTTTTATTAGCCGTGGAATCCTTTCTTTCAAACTGATCAAAATCCTAAATAAATAATAGAAACTTTGAGTACAGTAGCAAGTCAAAAAAATTAAATTAATAAACAATTTAATTTACCTTAAGGGGCTGTTTGGTAGCCTCTTAATGGTTCCATTAAGAGGCTACCTCTGAATGGTTAAGTGATGTATGTGTTTGTTTCAAAGAAAAATCACCTCTGAATGATCTCATTCAGCACTGAATGGTTAGCGATGGGAAGATGCTGAATGAAATGTGTACACAAATACCCTTCACCTCTGAATGGTCTTATTCGCTGCCCACCTTTCCCTCCCACCCGACCTGCAACCTTCTGGCCGTCGCTCCACGTCGCCGACACCCACGTCGCCGTCGCCCCTTGCCGTCACTCCACCGATGCCCCCCCCCGTCGCCATCCAGCCGCCGCTCCACCTCGTCTTTCGCTGCTTGTTACCTCGATGGATTCGCTTCACACCAACCACCAAACCACCACTTCTTCTTCATTTTTCTTCGTCATCTTCTTCATCATCTTCTTCATCATCTTCTCATCATCCCTCCCCCGACGACCTCCGACCACAGGCACCCAGCACCGCCGCTATATCCTCAGTGTCCCGGCGGATAAACTAGATCAGGGAACTTTTTGGACACCAAAGAATAAGTGAACTAGATGAAGATAAAGATGATGATCTCTTGTTCTTTCTTGATCCACCACCAACAGGAATGTTTCTAAGTGTTCCACCTTCAGTCCATACCTTCTGCAAGTCTTACGAAGTATCTTGGTTGTGAAAGACTATATTGTTGTAGTAGCAAATTTCGTGTTGATCGAATCGCATCGAGGGCAGTGTACGCTGATGCCTTTTGTGGTCTAAACCCTTCTTTCAAAAGATGAAGAACTTGAAGATGGCTTTG
>JABSNV010001250.1:0-85000 GCA_024085815.1 Flaveria linearis
AAGCAAATAGAAAGGAGGTGCGCGACCACGCTGTCATTAGCTCAACTAGGTGCGTTTTAATAACCCAAAGGATGCATGCAGGGTCAATCATTAAGATTGACAAGACCTTCATGACATGCCCTAGGTGACTGGGTCCACTTTGTGGCACAATGTCAGAGTTAATACCACACAGCCCAACATCAGCTTCGTGAACAATGTTTGGGGTATTGCTAATTGGTCTGAATGAAAGGGAGAGATGACTTGCCCTAGGTGACTGGGTCAGCTTTGTGCATAATGTTTGTGATTTAATTACCACAGGCCCCGTATCAGCTTCATGCACAATGTTTGGGTATTGTACATTGATCCGTATGAAAGTAAAAGAATGACGTACCGTACGAAAGAAAATAAGAAAATAGAAGAATGATGTAAGGTGATACGAAGGGATGAAATGAAAGTAAGAGATAGCTAAGTGTGAAACGAAAGAATGTATTCGAAAAGAATGTTAATAACGAGCATGAAATGAAAGTATGAAAGAACAAAACAAACATGAACATTTTTGAATGTATGTATGATGTGTGATATATACAAAAGTAAATTAGGTACTAGAAAGTATATTTTGTAAGTAAATCACACAAAGTATTTTGTTACATATAAAACTAGAACTCACTCAGCAACGCTGACTTTTATGTGTTTTCCAGTTGGAAGGTAAGAGTTGCTGAGGATGGCACGGGGCAGCTACTTGGTATTTTGGGATGGCTTCCATTTGTATAACAATGACGTTTTTGTGACGTAATGCAAATTATGATATTTTGTAACAGTTAACTACATCGTAATTTTGCAAAAGCGTTCATTAATATATGAAATGTTTTAAAGTAATTTTTGCTATGATGTTTTAATAAATGTATGTTTACTTGTTTTGTGAAATGATAGTCCACTGTGAGGTGCCCGGACGGGGCTTTCAAGTTGGTATCAAAGCCAAAGTTTAAGTGAAGTGGATAAAAACTTAACTGAGATGGACAAAGGGAAGGGATGCCAGTCCGAGAGCTACGTGCCATCAGGTATTTTCTATAATGGTTACCTGTATTATGTGTGCATGTATTTGATCTATTTGCCCTTAGTAGATTTAGATACTGATTAGTCAGGATAGGAAATGCTTGGGTATGAAGAGTAAAGTAAGTGGCTGATCACAACTGGCCACTATAATTAGGGACTTACTATACTTGACATACCCGAGCTATTACCTTGAATGACCGTGGTGGTGTTGAATCTTATAGTGTGTTAGAGGATGGCTGGAGGTAGATCTTCAAAGGCTTCTCGATAGACCACGGGTCACAAGGGGAAGGCCCATGGCTGAAGAGGTGGCTTATGAGGAGCCTGAGACACCCCCATCCGGAGGGTGGTGATAAGAGTGCCAATTGGAGGGCCTCAGGAAGGAGGCTGTGGTGGAAGAGGTTCACAAAGTCATACGAACAATCTTACCATCTGTGGTGACTGAGGTAATAGGCTGTACGAGAAGGAGAGAGGAAAGACAGGAACAGGTTCTCGGGAGGGAGAGAACAACCGAGACTAAGACGGTTGTCCCTACTGATGAGGAGGAGGAAGAAGAGCCTGTGCTGAAGGTAGCACGGGCTGTACTATGGGGCATTTCAAAGATGCAACCCCAACTTTTGATGGCAACAGGACTGCTGCTGCTACATATCGATTGGTAAGAGATGAAGCTGTGCTCGACATCAGCGAGTGTGAAGAAGACGAGAAGCTGAAGTTTGCCACTTACTCATTTGTGGACTAGACCTTATGCGGTGGGACAATATATTATCTAGGCTGAGGTAGTAGAACGATTGGCAGATAAGGTGGAGTGAGCTGAAGAAGTTGGTGATCGAGGAGTTCTTTCCTCATGAAGAGTGGACAAGTTGGAGAGAAAGGTCCTGCAGCTAGAAGCGGGAACCATCACACATCAACAGTACACACCCAGTTCAATGAAATGCACGGCTGGTGTCAGATCAGGTGACACCCCTGTCATGGAAGATCAAAAGATACATTCAGGGCTTGCCAACGGATATCCGCAGCACATGATCCGCCGCCCGCACCGACTACGTTTAGGTCGGTGTTGATTTGGCAGAAGAGGTAGATAAGAGGGAGGTGATGGTGAAAGGGTAAGAAGACGGTGGTGATGACCGGGAACTGGAACAGGAAACATTTAGGCGTGGCGGCTTTACCCCAAATAACAAGAAAGCGAGGGTGGATGATCGACGGGTGGTTGCAACAGCTCGGGAAACGGAGAAGTGCGGTAAGTGTGGAAGGAGCACGCTGGTGAATGCAGCTGGGCTAAATGTTTGTTTCAAGTGCGGAAAGCCCGACCACATCTCTAGAGATTGCATACTAGCGAGGTGCTACAACTGTGGGAAGTAGGCCATCTGAGCAGGGAGTACAAGAGCCGAGGGCAGAAAGTTCCGGAGTAGGGAAGAGACCAAAACTGAGGGGCAAAGGGCAAGTTCCAGAGCATTCATAATGACCAGGGAGGAGGCTAGGATGGACCCTGACTTTATGTCAGGTATGTTTCTAGTAAATTAATTTTGTGATCTGTATTATTCGATTCTTAGTGCTAGTACGAGTTTTATTTCTACTGCTTTCTGTGATAAGCTTTATGTTAGTAGTAGAAGTATTAGTGAGCTTTTCGATGTAGAAACCGCTATATTAAGTCCACAGAATTACTGATATGATAGAGGACTGTGCCATAAACTAGAAGGTCATACGTTTTTCTACTGTTGCCTGTGATGCCCCTGGTGGATTTTGATTGTAGTACTAGGGATGATTGGTTAGCAACCTATCAAGCGAACATCGTGTGTTTGCAAGAAAGATTAGACTGATAGTGCCTGATGGAGTTCGGTGACGATATGCGGTGTCGAGTTAACATGAGTCCGAAGGTGATTTCGATGGCGGTGGCGGGAAAGTGCATGAGGCGTGGATGTAGTGCCAATTGGCCTACGTGAAGGATATGGACACATCAACACCATAATTGTCTGATGTACCGGTGGTGTTTGACTTTCCTGATGTGTTCCCAGAGGATTTATCGGTATGCCCCGATCGTGAAATTGAATTTCAAATTGACTTGATACCCTGTGCCCAACCTGTTGCTAAGGGCGCTCTATCGTTTAGCTCCCTCCAAGATGAAGGAATCGATGGACCAACTGCGGAGTTGCTCAATAAGGGGTTCACTAGATTGAGTATCTCTCCTTGGGGTCTCCGGTCTTATTTGTGAAGAAGAAGGACGGGTATGAGGATGTGTATTGACTACCGTGAATTGAACAAGTTGACGTGAGAATCGGTATCCATTACTGAGGATTGATGACTTGTTTTACTCAGCCCAAGGTGCCAGGGGTTCTCGAGGATATATCTTCGATCTGGATACCATCAATGAAGGTGAAGGAGAAGATATCCCATAAGACAATTTTTCATACGTGTTATGGACACTATGAGTTTCTCGTTATGCATTCGGTTTAACTAACATGCCAGCTGCTTTATGGACTTGATGACGAGTGTCTTGGCCGATGTTTGGATAACATTGATTATGTGTTTATTGATGATATCCTGATTTACTGAAGGAGTAAAAGAGAGCATGCCTGTCACATTCGGAGTGGTTGGAGACATAAGAAGGGAGAGTTGTATGCTAAGTTCTCCAAGTGCGCGTTCTGGTTTGCGTGAAGTTTAGTTCTTGGGTCATGTGGTTAATCCCCAGGAATTATGGTAGACCCAGACAAAGACACCATCCTAGATCCGTAGTTTCTTGGTTGCGGGATATAATCGAAGATTCATCCAAGACTTCTCCAAGATAGCTTCTCCGTTGACTAAGCTGACCCGTTACGAGTGAAGTTTGTATAGAGTCAGGATTAGGAGAAGGCTTTTGAGGATTAAAGGCAAGGTTGACTCACCCCTGTCTTGTCATTACCTGATGGAAGCGAGGACTTGTAGTCTATTCGGATTCTTCTTACTCGGGGTTGGGTGCGTACTGATGCAACGAGGAAGGTTATAGCTTATGCATCCCGACAATTGAAAGTTCATGAGGTTAATTATCCTACTCATGACTGTGGAGCTAGCATTTGTGGTTTTTTTGCCTTGAAGATTTGGCGGCACTACTTATACGGGACGAAGTGCACAATCTTCACTAACCACAAGAGCTTGAATACTATCTTCGAGTAAAGGATTTGAACATGAGGCATAGGCGATGGTTGGGAGCTCATAAAGGATTATGATTTCGAGATCAATTACCATCCGAGCAAGGCCAATATGGTGCTGACGCCCTCAGCCGAAAGAAAGACCGAGCCGATTCATGAAGGCATATCAGTTGATTATGACCTTTGATGTGATGAGTAGGTCAATGAGTTTCAAGATGAGGCTTTGAAAGAAGATCGTCTTAACTCCGAAAGGATGAAGGGTCCGGTCGTTAGAATTGTGAGAACACTCTTGTTTAGAACCTGAGCTGGACGAATGTGGATTCCTCTTATGGGGATCTATGTGGAAAGATCATGGACGAGGCTCATAAGACCAATACTCCATTCATCCCGGTTCTACCAAGAGTACCATGATGTGAAGAAGATTATTGGTGGCCGGTATGAAGCGTGATGTAGTAGAATGGTGAGTAAGTGTCTTACTTGTTTACAAGTGAATGCGGAGCATTAGAAACCGTATGGGAAAACCAAACCTTGATATACCCAAGTGGAAGTGGGAGCATATCACCATGGACTTTATCACGAAGTTCCCACGTACCGCGAGAGGGTAGGATGCCATATGGTGATAGTTGATCATTTGACGAAGAGTGTTCACTTCCTACAGATCCGAGAGACGTATTCCTCTGAGAGATTAACAGATTTATTCACAAGAAGATTGTAGCTCGCATGGTGTACCGATGTCCATTGTATCTCTCATGACACTCGGTTTACATCTAAGTTTTAGAAGAGATTCCATGATACGATGGGGACGAGACTACATATAGCATGGCTTATTATCCTCAGACAGATGGTCAGTCTAAAAGGAGATGATCCAGACTCGAGGACATGCTTCGACGTGCGTGATCGATTTTGGAGGAAGTTGGGATGATCATTTACCGTTAGTAGAATTCTCGTACAACAACAGTTATCATGTTAGCATTGCATGCCACATACGAGATGCTATATGGTAGAAGATGTAGGACACACTGTTGTTGGGTGATATGGTCAAAAAGAGTGGGGGAGTATTGAGGTGATTGAAGCTGCGACTGAGAAACTAGAAAATCAAAGCCTTTATGAAGGCAGCTAAGGATAGACAAAAGTCGTATGCTGATAAGAGAAGTAGACCGTTGAGTTCTAGGTGGGTTATAGGGTTATGTTGAAAGTCTCACCTTGGAAAGGTATCATTCGGTTTAGGAAGCGGGCCAAGTTGAGCCGTAGTAATATAGGGCATTTCCGTATCATACGCGAATAGGAGAGGTGGCCTATAGGTTAGAACTAACCGATGAGTTAAGTGGAATTCACCCCATTCCATGTATTTCATCTGCGGAAGTGTTTTGCAGACGAGGATATGGTTGTACCACTGGAAGATTTCAAAGTAGATGAACGGCTCAACTATGTGGAGCAACCAGTCGCGATCATCGATCGTAAGAGAAAAGGTTAATGGATAAAGTGTTCCCCTTGTGCGTGTACAGTGGAAGCACCCAAAGGATCCGAGTCTACATGGAGACTGAAGAGGAGATTGAGACAGCATTACCCACATCTGTTTAAGGAAAACAGGTTTTGAGGACGAACCTATATAAGGTGGGTGGACTTGGTAACACCTGATATTTTTAAAAAAGTTGTGCAATAAAGAATAAAAGTGAAAAAAGGGAGGAAATGAAATTTACCCAATTGAGGGGTTAAATGTGTAAAGGTACAAAATTTTAATATTATTTGTATAAAGGGGCATGGCCGCCCATAATGCCCTTCACATCACTTTTGTATTCGGGTTTTTGAGAGAAAAAGAAAAGCTTTGGTTGGTGAAGAAGAACAAAGAAACCAGATTTAAGGTAAGATTTAGTGTTTTAAGTTGTCTTTTCTAGTTCTAGCCTCGGTCTTATGCTTATGTGTTGTGAGTGTTCGGGGTGTGTTTTGTGGTGGGTGACTAGGTGGTCGAACTCAATTGCAATCGAGTTTTGAAGGAGTTATACCTGAAAGTTTCGACAAGGTGAGTTCAGAACCCCACTTTGTATGTTTTTACTGATTTTGGGGCTGGAAAATGCATGTAAGTATTTTTTCTAAATGGGTGTGTACACCCGTATGTATGTGCGAATGTGTATGTGGGTGAGTGTATGTTTTGGGTGAATATGATGTGTGATTATTGATGATGTTTTTGTTGCTTAGAGTGTAAGAACTGAGCTTAGAACATGTTAGATCTGAACTTGGACTGAAATTGTGTTGATTAGGTGAGTTAGTTGTCTATGCACCTAAATAGTGGCCCATGCACCCAACGGCAAAACTACCTAAGTGTTCCCCATGGGCCCAAAACCCCATGCGCCCTAATAGTGCCCATGCGCCCAGAACCTTCCATGCGCCCAGAACCTTCCCATGCGCCTAAGTGTTCCCATGCGCCGCCAAGGCCATGCGCCTGCATTGTGACATCCGTATTTTCCGTTACCAAACTCCGTTAGTTCCGTTAAGTCTTGTGTACACATGTCGTGAGCACACACTAGTTGTCGTTAAACGTTGGTGACCTATAATAATATAATAATGTTAATTTAATAATAATCTAGTTGATTAGATGATTATTGTTTATGCTTATGTTGTTTACGCGATTTAAATGTAACGGTAAACTTTAATCGCGTAACGTGGAAACGCGTGTGTTAATTCGTATGTTGTGTGTTCTTATAAAGATAAAATATATAATTGTTAGTATGGTTTATATAGTTATTAAGTGGTTAAAACACTTTTAAAAGGGGTTTAAGCTTACTTTTTATAAAATGCTAAATAGAAGGGTTAAAAGGGTAAATTAGTGAAAATTAATTAAAACAAAAACCCCTAAACCCCCACCCACACCCCATCGGCCGCAACCCCACTCCCATCCCCTCAAAACCTGCGATTTCAGCCAAATTCAAGCCAGAAACTAACGGATTGGATCAAGTACAAGCAATAGAACAAGTTAGAACCTTCAATTCCAAGCCATTACACGTTTCAAAGGTTAGTCTTGATATTTTGTGGGATTCTCAAGTTGCCCGAAACTATAGCTGCGAATTGTGTGTTCATGGGGCTGAATTTCGATCAATTGTTGATGTTAATGTGTTAGTTTGATTGTATACATGTTAGTTAACGTTGATTATGCAAGAAAACTACGCTTTTGATTGGTTGTTCATACTCTTTGATGAGGATGAACCCTAATTTTGAATTTCATGTTGATCATGTGGAATTGATGTGTTGATGGTTGTATGATTTTAATTAGATGATGATGGATGCTAGATACATGAATCTTGCAAGAAATTGATGAGTTCAAAGCTTTGTTCATAGGTTACTAATAATAGTAACTTTATTTTGCATGTAATGTTGAATTGTTATGTAGTGATGTTATGGATGTTTTTATCATGTTGATTAGGTGCTAGATTGTTTATATGAATGCTAGAAATCTTAGAATGCATGTTGTTGTCATATCTTGCCAAAGTAAACTTTTTCTATGAGGATTGTTGAATTATGATAGTTGGAAGTTGTTGATCATGTTTAGATGTTGGTATGAACTTGAAATGGTATATTATTGATGAAGTATGTATACATTGGGTGTTTAGTAGATTTGGGATGTACTTTCCCAAAAGGAAACTTTATTTGGATGAATCTTGGATATGGGAATTGGATATGTTCATGGTATTAGGATCATGCTAGAATGTTTGTTGTTGACGCCTACGTGATAGAACCTGTTATTAGGTTGTATGAATGTCTATTGTTATTTGGTTTTGTACTTTGATGATCATGTATGGTAGTGAATGATTGATTAGTAACTAGGACATCATGTTTGGGACTGGAAATCAATCATCTTGATATCTGTTGTATGTAATGGACATGTTGAATGTGTTGAGGTTAGTATGGATGGTTAATTGGTAATTATATGTTTGACCCGTATATGCTAATTCATGATTATAGGTCACATGAGTAGGTTATGCATGTTTTGACCTTTATATGATACACTAGTGGTGTTATGGATACACTGAGCATGCTAGATGTTAAGGACTTACATAGCATGTATGATATTTACATAGTATGATGATCTAAGCAATGCATTGGAATGTTAACCATGTATGATATATACTCAATCTGTTTAAATGGTTTACAAACATAATGTCACCAATGGTCAAACGGGTCAACTAGGTCACATGTATGTTGTCTTTATAAAACCTTGAGTTCTTTGATTGTAAAGCACTTAGAATTTCCTTGGGATTTCGTGTAATGTACTTATGTACTTGTGTATTCTAGGTAACCTTTGAAGGTGTCTTTCCACTTGTTCTTGTCAAGTTAAGCTTTAGAAATCTATCACGCGTATCAGGTGAGTTCATGCCCCACTGTTTACTTAATCTCTTTTGGGGGAGATAGCATACTAGTAACTTAATAACGCTTTATATATTTAAGATGTGTATCTATACTACCTTTAATATTGAAATGAGAGGGGCAGCAAAGTAAATTCACACAATCTCTTAATTTTAAGAAATGTACAACTGTTAATGCATATGTTACAACTCCTCAAACCATTACAATAAAAACCGTTTCTTTAGTGGTAAAGAGGAGATCAGAGCTTCAGATATGCAGACCTTAGACCTCCGAAAAGTACTTGGTAAAGAGGAGAGATCAGAGCTTCAGTTGTTTCCCGCTTTTGGCAACAATTCATTGTTGCTTTCGGAGCTTCAGAGTCAGACTTCCTTTCGGAGCTTTCGGAAGGTACATCTGCGCTCGGCATAGTTGCTTTCGGCATATTTACTTTCGGCTCAACAAGGCACCATCACCATCACACCGTCTCAAAGGTAACATCATATCACCGATTCAAATTCAAAATCCTCAACCCTACATAAAGTCACACATCACCGATATTTGTAGTGTTCACATCGAGTTTTAGAGTTCTTCACATCTGCTCTTTCGAAGCTTGAGGATTTCACTTCGAAGGTTGACGATTTCAAGCTTTAGTGTTCATGTATGTTATTGTTTTTGTTTATTTGTTTATGTTGCAAATTTGTGGTTTGTTTATTTACAGTTTAATTAAGTACAAGTGATTATTTGGGTTTTTTATGTTGCAGTTTAAAGGTACCACATCTGACTTACACCCTTCAAACCCACTGGACCACAATTTCGGTTAGAAGGTATGTATAGATTTAAGTTTATAGAATATGGAAGCTCACATACTGCACTACTTGACAGTTCTTCACATACTGCACTACTTGATACTATGCTAAACTTGGTTTTTGACTTCCATTCTCTGCTTGAGTTGCTCATGGTTCTAATTTTGTGCTTTAATTAATATTTGGGAGAGATGGAGCTTGAGTTGCTCATGGTTCCAATTCTATGAGTCCCTTGCTATTAAGTAATTTGCATAATGTTACTGTTTTGGATGTTTAGAGATTTTGTTCTTAATTAGAGATTTTGTGCACATCATTGGTAAATTGGGGTTCTTAATTAGAGATTTGGTCTATGCTAGGTAAAACCTTAATTTTTGAGTGTTTGATTGCTTTTAGAAATCATTTTTCAAAGGATGTTTAGCTTATGTTTAGGCTTGTTTACCAGGTCTTTTCTTTGCTGTTTAGAAACTAATTATGCTTTTTTGTTTTAGGCTTATCATTTTAAGTTCTGGTTCATGATGCTTTATGTTCTGTCATTTTTTAGGTGATTAAGGGCACCCTGCACCTTGCAATGTATGTATATGAACTATTGTTAACATCCATGCTTTGCTTGTATACTTATCTGAATTGACCCATTTGAAACAAACATTATAATACACATTCTTACTATACCAATGCTTGTTATACCCACTATATCTGAATTGACCCTTCATGATGTTTAGAGATTTTGTGCACAAGCTTTGTGTTCTGTCATTTTTTAGGTGATAAGGGCACCCTGCACCTTGCAATGTATGTAATGGATTGCATAATGTTATTTTTTTAGGTGATAAGGGCACCCTGTCAAAAAATAAAACCAAACAAATAACCAAGAATAACCCCATCCAATACAAATTTGTTAAATTCAATGCATCATAACAACAAACTTCAAGCAGGCATGGATTGATCTCTCAATGAAAAGCCCAAATAGAAGAAGCCAAGCCAATATAAGCTGAATATGCATTTAGGCAGGCCCAAACCCCATCAACAGCACTATAGCATCAGCAAAATAAATCCAAGAAAAGAAATATGATTAACACACAAATTTGGATGGAAATTTCTGCTTTCTGCTGTTCCAAAAGGCTCAACAAATATTTTGACTTGTTTTTTACACAAGTTTATGATTTCAACATGATAAATTTTGACTTGTTTTTTCTTCTCTTTTCTTGTCATGTTTACCTGAACAGATGCTACATGTGTCATAGGTGAGCTTTTATATCATTGATAAAATGTTTTTATATTGTTACAGCTTTTTTTTTTTCCGCAACGAACCTCATATTTCTTATTATATATTGTTTTTGTCATCAAAAGGTTGGTCCGATCCCTGATTTCAACCGCACGCCCTCAAATAAGTGCAGGATTGTATTAATGTGGGAAATCTTGAATAGTTTTTCGGATGTATATTAATCTGCCTCAAACATGCAACAACTATTGGTAAGATATCTTCATATCTTACACATTAGAAATGCATCAATGAGATCTTAGTTGTGGATATAGAAATCTAAGAAATATGTTTTCCACTCATTTGAAATGGTTTTAAGTTCACTTATGGGCTTAATAATTTCATATTAGTTGTTTCAGTGGTATTAAAACTGTTGGATTGTTTTGGGAATATAACAATCATCTAGGATGTTATTCTTGGATCCTAGATGGTTATGTGGTGAACTTCTTGTAGCTCTTAGGCGGTTAACTAAGTTAGCCATTTCGCTTGTGTTATTTGGCTTTAAATTAACAAAGCCACAAATTAGGCCACAAAAGAGAATCAAAAGTTGAGTGAGACAAGGCTGCATTCAATACTCTCAAGGGGCATATGGTTTGTTACGATTAATTCTTTTTTTTTTCAGGATATACAATTAGATGGAGGTAGAAGAGGATAAAAGTTGATATGAATTCACGATGATCAAATAGAAAATAAAATTATGTTAGTTCATACCGTTTTACCTTCTATCTTTATTATTTTCTATAATCACCATCTGTTATTAGTTTGGCAGGCCTTACATGTCAATCTTCACTGGCTGCACTTTGTTACTTTGTTTTTTCTTAAAGGGATTTTATATGTCTTTCTATCAAATTAACTGTCTTGTAAAAAAAATATTAGGAGTAATGTTTAGGTTGCTTCTGTGATAGTTGCATCAGTTCTTTACAAGCATTTGAGAGGCGACTGCAATTTGTTTGTACGTTTATTTTTAAATTTAGTCATTGCTAAAGTTTTGAGGTTTATAAAATTTAAAGTTATAATTAATTAGACCTGTTCCCAAGATTAGCCATCTAAAAGTGGGTCTTTCGTTTTGAACTTACTGAATGTAATATCAGGTACTTCATAAGTTCATATGTAGAGGTATTTGCTACTTTACATGATATATTTATTCATGTTTTAAGTAAATAGTTGTCAAACTATAGCAAGACTATTTGATGCAAATGTACTCATTATAGATACTCTAGGATGGGCATGATAACATGTTGGTCTTTCATGAGAAAATTGTCATTGAATTTTTACAGGTCTATCAATTTATTGTTTTGTCATTATGAAGTGAATTCAGATGACAATTATGTCTTCAGTGTGGCATGAGCAAGTGGAAGCTAAGAACCAAAGGACCAAGTAGACATAAGTATGAAAAGGTATTTAGGGGAAAGGATAACACATGTCGAGAGCTGTTAGAAAGATTAATGAGGAGTTAACGAAGGGTACAAAAATACTGGTCACACAATTTTAATGTTGAGGGAGATTGAAGTACTTGCGAAGTTGCTTACATCACATTTGGATAAGTTGCAAGAGAGATTTTTTACTTAAGGCTAATCGTCAAATGTGTCTTTCATGGACTTATTACAATATTACAATTGTACTCTTGACAAATTGTATGCAAACAGATTGCAAATGTACACGTACACGGTCGTAACACGTGGGTGCATTCAAGTAAGTTTTGCGTACACAAAATCATTAAAGGTGCTTGAGGCTCATTTATTGTTACCATGTCTTATTTTTTGCATTCAAGTTTTGCTACACAAAAATCATTTAAGGGTGCTTGAGGCTCTTTATTGTTACCATGTCTTATTTTTTTTTTCATATAACGTAATGTTTGCGCCGCAACGCGCGCGGCACTCACTAGTAATATTAAGGTGTTGTTTTACCATGATAAAGTCCTCACACTTTCGAATTGTTAATATTGAGTAGCAGGGAAATTTGGGTAGTACTACTGGGTCTGATGAGCCCCACGTATGTGACTCGAGTCAACCGGGTGCAATTTGTCGTATGAACATTTGTCACGACATGGTAAGTCGTGGCAGGAGGCAAAAACTATCACAGTCAGCTTCTGTTGCGAAATCACTATGAATTAATATTTGTTGTTAAGACTAGTTATCTGTTGCAATACACATGCTTTATATATCACAACTGTTAAACTATTATTTTTTAAACGCAAACTCTTGAACTCACCAACCATTGTGTTGACATTTTATTATGCTATTCTCAGTCGATAATCCAGCTTGCCAAGGAGCACTGCACGGGTCGAGCATGCATTTTGAGACTTAAACTAAAACGCATTTACTTATCTTTACATTTTGCGCATGTTTGCCATATTATATGTTTTTATATTTTGGTTTGTTTCATCTACAATACGCTTCCGCATGGTTTTAAAGTTGAACTTTGGTTTATTTATTTTAAAAGTTGGCATATAGAGTCGTTCCGAGTACTATTGACTGTGATCCTGGTTTGTTCACACGCCTCGCGGTAAAACTCCGCACATGGATTTTGAGGGTGTGACATGCATAGTGCCCATGCGCTTGCATAGTGCCCATGCGCCTAAGACTTAGAATTTATTTACTGAATTTTGGGAAAATATAAAGTATAGACTTTGACTTGGGATGTTCCCGGGGGTGATGTAAGTTTACTTTAAGATGTCATGTATGATGAATGTATGATATGAAAATATGTATGTTGTGTTATCTTCTAATGATGTTCAAAGTATATATTTTAAAATAATATACGATAAGTATTATGTTATTACTTCACATAGTATAACGAACGAATGAATGGACGTAAAGTATAGCGTAATAAAATGAAAGATAACAAAGATGAGAAAATGAAACGTAATGAAGGAAAGAATGGCTTGCAAGCAAATAGAAAGGAGGTGCACGACCACGTTGTCGTTAGCTTAACAGTGTGCGGTTTTAATAACCCGAACCATGCATGCAGGGTCAATCATTAAGATTAACAAGACCTTTATGACATGCCCTAGGTTACTGGGTCAACTTCGTTCACAATGTTCGTCAGTTATTACCACACAGGCCCAACATCAGCTTCGTGCACAATGTTCAGGGTATTGCCAATTGATCTAAATGAAAGGGAGAGATGACTTGACCTAGGTGACTGGGTTAGCTTCATGCACAATGTTCGTGATTTAATTACCACAGGCCCAGCATCAGCTTCGTGCACAATGTTCAGGGTATTGTACATCGATCCGTATGAAAGTAAAAGAATGACATAACATATGAAAAGAAAGTAAGAAAATAAAAGAATGATGTAAGGTACGATACGAAGGCATAAGAATGAAAGTAAGAGATAGCGTAAAGTGCGAAATGAAAGAATGTATTTGAAAAAGAATGTTAATAAAGAGCATGAAATGAAAGTACGAAAGAACAAAGCAAACAATGAACGTTGTTTGAATGTACGTATGATATGTTGTCGTATAGAAAAGTAAAATTATGTAATAAAAAGGTATATTTTGTAAGTAAATCACACATGGTATTTTGTTACGTATAAAACTAGAACTCACTCAGCAATGCTGATTTTTATGTATTTTCAGTTGGCATGTAAGTTGCTGAGGATGGCACGGGGGCAGCTACTTGGTATTTTGGGATGGCATCCATTTGTATAACAATGACGTTTTTGCGATGTAATGCAAAATATGATATTTTCTAAGACTTAACTACATTGTATTAATTTGTAAAAGCATTCATTAACATATGAAATCGTTTAAAAAAATTCCGCTATGATGTTTTTAATTAAATGTATGTTTGCGTGTTTTGTGCAATGATAGTCCAACTGTGAGTGCCCGGGAATGGGGCCTTACATGTAACCATGCTGACAAAGATATTGAGATAGTGTCTCATATCACTTGCTTGGAGCTTGGTGCAGCCCATAAAGAGCTTTATCAATCTTGTAGACATAGTCAGGATGATCCGGGTCTACAAAGGCAGGTGGATGTTTGACATACACACCTTCATGAATCACCCCATATAGAAAAGCACACTTGACATCAAGTTGGTAGACCTTGAAATCCTTAGATGCAACAAAGCAGAAATATTCTAATAGCTTCAAGTCTTGCCACTGGAGCAAAAACATCTGTGTAGTCTATTTGTTCTTCTCATATGTATCCTTGAACAACAAGTCTAGCCTTTTTTTGATGACAAGTCCTCTATCATCCTTCTTTTTCCTAAACACCCATTTGGTTCCTATAATAGTCTTCCCTTGAGGAAGACGACATAGGTTCCAAACCTTTTACCTTTTGGATTAAAGCAGGTCATCTTGCATTGCTTCAATCCAACTTCCATCTTTCAAAGCCTCATCAACCCCCTTTGGCTCAATCTGGGATAAGAAACAAGAGTATAGACAAACATTTTTTCCATGGGTTTGTCCCTTTGTTCTCACCCTGTATCCATATCTCCAATGATGTTTGTGGTCGGGTGTGACTTACGGATCTTGAGTTGAGGAATCATAACAAGTTGATTGGATAGATACAAATTTATAAAGTTCATATCTAGCAATGAAGTGTCACCTACCATATCAGCACCATTACCAGGAGAAGCTTGATAAAATGAGAGTATGACATCATTGATGTTGTCTCTGATGGAGTAACCACCACCATTTCCTACTACAGCAAGTTGATTGGACATATTCATATTTATGAAGTTTAGATATAGCAATGAAGTGTCACCTACCACATCAGCACACTTATCAAGAGAAGCTTGATAAAATGAGTGTGTGGCATCATTGATGTTGAATCCTATGGAGTGGTTATCAACATTAGGAAATTCTTGATCACAGTCACCACCACTATTTCCTCTTACATTTGAAGCTCCTTCATTGAGTTGTGTGCCTCTGAACTGGAAATTGTAGGCACCTCAGATTTATCAGCTGAATTTGTCACGGTTGTGCCGATAGGAACTCCATCGATAGGGTTAGTTACCACTAGAGCTGAAGTAGTGTTCTTGCTTGGTTTTCACAGCTCAAATCTTAGATCAAGATCTTCTGTTGATAAGTTACCGATAGATCCTGAAACATTCTCATAAGCTTCATTAGAATAGTAGGTAACTAAATCAATATCAAACAACCAATCTGGACTAGAACCTTTCACACTGGGAGTGTGCTCATTGAAAGTCATATTGGCTGACTCCTCAACTACTCTAGTTCTGAGATTATATACTCTATAAGCCTTAGCTTAGAAAGAGTATCCAATAAAGTGTCTGTCATCTGATTTCTTAGCAAATTTGGCTACTTGATCATTGGTATTCAAGATTGTGTGAGGACATCCAAATAATCTGAGGAAACCAATAAAAGTTCTTTTTTGTGCAACAATTCACATGGAGTCTTACCATGAGTCTTAACTTCTAAAACTCGTTTTTTCACATAGCAACCAGTGTTGACAGCCTCTGTCCACAAGGTGATGGGCAGTTTAGAGTCAAACAGCAAGGTTCTTGCAGCTTCAATAAGTGTCATGTTTCTTCTTTCAACAACACCATTTTGCTGAGGAGTCCTTGGAGCACTATGTTCTCTTGCAATACCCTTTTTATCACAAATGTGTCAAGGATTTGGTTCTTGAATTCAGTTCCTTGAACACATCTTATATTCTTGATCTTGTGATCACATTGATTCTCAACTTTTAGAATGATATTCTTCAAGATCTCAGGAGTCTCATCCTTAGTTCTAAGGAAAAGGGCCAAGTGAATCTTGTGAAATCATCTGGTGATCACTAAATGGTATGAGGTCCTTCCAGGACTCATTACACTGGTGGGACCAAAGAGATGCATGTCTAATAAGTGTAGGGGAGTAGTGATGGAGTTCTTTTCCTTGGCTTGTAGACACCTTGTGTTGCTTCCCATTCAGGCATGCAACACAGTGATCATCACTTGTAAACTCTTTCTTTGGCATTATAGTTACCAAATCATTCTTAGTTAAACTCTTTCTTTACTCATGTTCTTAAAGTTTACAAGGCTCGTTCTTTTATGTTAAAGGAAAGACTCATCACTATTTGCTTTAGATAGAAAGCAGAAACATCTCCTGAAGGGGATATTTCCTGCAAATCCATCTTGTACATGTTCCCTTTCCTGGGGGCTCTAAGAAGGATATGCTTTTGAGGAATGACCACCCCAGGCTTGAGAATAATGCACTCATGCTCGGTGAAGAGCATGCTGTGTCTCTGATCACAAAATTAGGATACACTTAGTTAATTGTATCCAAGCTCTTTGACAAAGTTTACCTTTTCAATACTGAGATTACCATTTGTGACCCTACCACTTCCTGTAATATAACACCTGCATCTCCTCCAAAAGCAACAACCCCTCCATCAATTGTCTTAAAGTTTTAAAGTAAAGATCCATTGGCTGTCATGTGCCTAGAACAGCCACTATCAATGATCCATACATTTTTCGTAGTCTTTAGTTGTTCCTGCACAAAACGAGAAGTTAGTTACATTTGGAAAGCCAAGCCTCATTGGTCTTGGGCTTGTAAAAATTGACTGAAGACAATGCAACAGCGATTGATCCTATATTCGAACTTTGAGGATCATCTACTGTTGTTGATAAAAACTTTTAGTCACATGGTCTACCTTTATCTTTCACAACATCTTTGGAAGATTAGACTTGACCTTCAACACTTTGGAAGTTTTAACAACTTTGGAAGTTTTATGAGACAATGCTTTTGGAGGATCTTGCCTTCATTGTAGCAAGCTTCAGTGCTTCGGAAGCATTCCTTTCTTTCGAGACCAAATTTTATTCTGAAGGCAAGTTTTCACTTTTCTTCATTTCCACTTTGGAGCTTCTGAAAGAAAAAGATTTTCCTTCTAAAGCTTTCTTCTTCTTCTTCTCAGAAGCCTTCTTCTTGGTCATGTGGATAGTACTTTTGGGATTGTAGATACAATTCTTAACAAGATCAGAGGTACTACCGCACATGATACTATCAACTGGCTTCCTTTTGAGAGTCTTCTTTTGAGTAGAAGACTGAGCTTAATCACTTTCCATCTCCATCTTCATCTATTCAAATAATGTAGTAAGCTTCTTATGGAGAGGATGGCTCTTAGAACTGGATGGTTCAGGCTGTGTAGAAGTGGTACATAGTTGATCAGTCTTTTTTCTTCATAGGGATGAATTAGACATGAACAAGAACTCCTAGTACTAGACTTCATAGTTGAAACCTCAGCCTTTAACTTTAAATCCTGTAGAGATAAAGACTTGTTTTTGCTTGGAGTTAGAAGTGGCCTTGATTTCTTGAGACTTCTTTGATCTTCTCTTGGCTACTCTGGTCAAGTTCTTTCTCAGGAGAATAGCAACCCTTCCTCAGGAGACTTTATCATCCCTGGTTGTTTCCTCTCCTCAGAAGAACAGTGACCCTTCTTAGGATGATCTTCTTTGATCGTCTAAGATCCATCCTTCACTATTTCCTCTTCATCCTCTTCTTCAATGGGGTCTATGATGGGAAGCTTGTTGGGTCTGATGAGACTGGTGCAACCAAAACCCAATACTTAGCTTTATTTTAGTACATCTATAATCGACTTCCAAAGACAATGTTTCATTTCTGAAGCTAAGTCAAGAGTCTTCTAAAGCCAAGCAAGAAGAACTTCCGAAGAGAGTTACTCTTCGGAAGTATCATGAAGACCAAGACAAGGAGCAGCTGATTCAGAAGAAGTTGTTTCTTTTGAAGCCAAAGGGACTTCGGAAGACTTCATGTCTTCCGAAGTATACTTACCTAAGTCTTCCGAAGTACACTTACCTTTGGAAGAACCAACTGTGACTAGTGGACAAAAGTAAGGTTCCTGTCAATAAAGTCAACTACTTTACTGATAGACTGCATGGAGCTTCTCCATGCGGGTATGTTTGACCTAACTTTATCCACTGTTTACTCATTATAGATTAGTAAAGTTTCCAACTTTAGTTGGTGACAAAAGGTAAGTCATGGTCTTGTCATGACTACCTAATACTAGGATAATACTTTATCTTAGTTAACATACTTCTAGCAACTGTAGTATTTTGTCTATTGTATTTCCCAACTGGTTTTCCAAGTATAACCGGCTGTAGATAGTAGTATATATAGTTCTCATTGTAAGATCATTAGAGCATGCTTGTAAGAGTCCTGTAATATTTGAGTTGAGAATTAATTATACAAGTATCTTGAAAAACATTTCTTGTTTCTTGCTTACTTAATATATTACTATCAACTCTTAGAAGATTGTGTTTCATCATTTGAGTGAAATCTAGTGAGTTTAATAGAGGACTATTGTGTTGAGTGACTTGTAACGATCCTGCAAAGCTCATCTTGACAAGTTTCACACCTTGGAGATCTTATAGATAGTAGAGTTTGTGGAGGAGCTATCTCAGTAGATCCCAGTCCTTGCTTGTTCTGATAACATATCTGGCTTTACTAATTGCAAACTTAGCTTGGTATTCATTTAACTTAGTGATGAGATCTTTGATTTGAGTCATGTAGTTGGTGTGTTCATGCTTAAGAGTTGAAATGATTTTCTCTAGATCTTCTATTTTAAATTTATAATCATTTTCTGCTTTTTTGAAATCAGCTTTTAAGAAATATAAGGACTCAAGGTCAGATCTCATCTCTAAGTTGTAGGAGCTATATATGTTAACTTTAGTAATGAATTATGGGGTAAAAAGATGTTCCAATACCTTGGCTTCTTCATGATTAGCCATCAGTGCCTGCTTTGTAGATGCACCTTTAACCTGGAAACTCCAATCAAAGCCTCCTTCTTCAGCAGCAACTACATCGCTTGGGATTCTCAGTATGTGGAGCTGCCTCAGTGCAATTTGTCCAAGGTTGTGCTTAGGCACTATTTGTCCTTTGAGCCTTGCACTCCCTTACAAAGTGTCTCATCTGGTTATAGTTATAACACTTAACTTTTCTTTTGTCCAGCCCAAACATTCCACTGGATACCTTGCTGGGAAACTTCCTCCCAGTCCTCTTGTAGAACTTCTTGGCTTTATGAGTTAGAAATGCCATCTGCTTAACTATCTCCATCTACTTCAGATAATCTGGACGGATGCAGTCCAAGTCTTCAAGGGTGAAGAGAAAGTTGCCACTTCTTTCATCAGCAGACACAAAGGCTTATGATGAGCTTGTCTCTTAGAACGGGCTTCCTTTGATGTAGCCTCCCTTGGTGTCTCCAGGAAGGTGATGAAAGGACCCTTTTGTGAGTTGTCAGGGTAGTAGATGAGATGATGTTGTGGTTCTCTGCAATCCCTTACAAGAACATGAAGGGCAGAACTCTATTAATTGTTGGAGTTACCAGATGGCTTTTGCATGTTCATCTCCACTGAGTATACCATATAACTCAGTGGGAGTAAGGGTCTTGAGGTTTTCAATCCTCTTAATGACCACATAATGGTGTGTTCATTGTCTAAGAAGAGAGGACATGAACATCCTCACAATATCCATATTCTCCAAAGTTACTCCAACATCCATTAGAGTATTCACAACCTCAACATACCTGAAGTATTGTTGAGTCATAGTTTCACATGTCTTGAAGGTGAAGTTCTCAAACTACTGCTTCAAGAGGTCTTTCTTATTCTCTTTAGCTTCATTAGACCCCTCATACATTCGCTTCAGTGCATTTCATAGTTGTTTAGCAGTTTTGCACTTCTTGAAGCCTCTGTAGATAGAGTTTGGAAGAGCAATATAGAAGGAGGTCATGGCTTTCTGATCTACATCTATCTTCTTCCAGTCTTCATCAGAGTAGTCAGCCACTTCCTTTGGTATCATGCCACCTCCAGTAGCAGCTGAAGAGGTGTATGATACATGAGGTCCAGAGACAATAGATCCCCACATCCTGCTGTCTTGAAATTTGATAAAGCCTTCCATTCTTTAGTAACAAGTATCAAAGTCATCAGGAGTGATTAGTAGAGACTTTGTCAAAGTATCGGTTTCTATATCAGCCGTTCTGAGAGCTGCCATTTGACATGTTAAGTGCTTTGTGAAACTGAAGAGATTTAAGATAGTGAGACCTTACAAACAAGAGCCTAAAATACTCTAATATCAATTACAGGACTAGTTAAGGGATGGTCAATACAATCAGTCTCACAATAAGGAGAGTGTTAGAACACTTAACAGATCAAATAAGGAACCGGGTTTATATGAAGATACTATGAACACAAGTAAGTAATGAGACAAAACAAAGAACAAGATAAGTATGGTTTTCAAGAATGTTGTATATTGCTCTCAAGTTCAATTACAAGTGTTACAAAGCATAGAAATAAAATACAAGAAACTAAGATACTTTATACTACATCCTACAGCCAGCTATACTTTAAAAGCCAGTTGGAAACACTAATGTAGACAACAAGATCAATGTAGAGTCAAAAGGCAGATTGCCTTTTGACTTGTGACTATGTCATGCCATAGCTCACATCGTAATCTATTACAAAAGGATAAAAGGTACAAAGTAAAAGTTACAAACCTTAAACCATAATCTACAATTTACAAAAGCATGGACATTTCCATTAACTTATGCAAGTTGGTGAGTCTTCAGAGTGGCAATGGAAAGTTGGTGAGATTTATGCAAAGTTGATCAGAGAAAGCATGTCTTCTCTGTATTCAGAAGAAAACAGTCTTCAGTCTTTTGGCTTTGAAAGAATTTGCCTTTGAAGCTTCGAAAGACTTCATCTTTGGCTTCGGAAGATTTGGTCTTTGGCTTCGGAAGATTTTACACTTAGAATATTTTCTCTGAAATGTGTAAAACTTTCAAAGTAACTTCTACTCTGGACTTCATTCATTCATGTTGGAAGCTCTTTGGTTGCTTTGGTTGCATCAGCCTTTCAAGTATACCCTTACAACAACCATTTGAGTAGTCTACCATAATGTCATTCTAAACCAAAACCCAACATGAGTTGTTACAACAAGAAACTGATATACTTTCACAGTCAACTATTGGTTTAATTGATATGTGTTTTAATATATAAATTTTAATAGTGGGTTTTACATAATTAAGCTTTAAATTTATGAAATGGTTTTCACCTTATGACTAACTACACACATAATTGGCAAGTGTACCTATCGCATGGTATTATAGATTTTGGCAAAACCATCTATCGATTTGTGAACACGGGAGCTCCATGTAAGAGATTGGTTTATGAATATCATGATTAACTATAACTAAATTATCAAATAATTAGTCTAATTAAAGTAAGTGAATAAAGATGAAGATTATAAATTAAAGAAAGTTATCACTTAGATTTCCTATCCGCTTAACAAAACAATGACAAAATGCATGAACTTATAGTGAGATCATTTTCAACACATGAAATATGGAAGTAAATTAGACTCGGTCAAGGTTATCTATTTTTATAACTCTTTGGAAAGCTAGAAAGATAAACATATAATATCCACCTAAAGTTATGTCATGAAAAAGCAATGATATAGTTAATTTAGTGTTAACAATGGTTTGGATTCCCATTAAGGATATCAAGCCCATAAACCTTTGGAAAGTTAACACGATGTATAAATGGTAACCACCTAAATTCACATAATGTAACAATAGTTATGTAAATCTTTTAACTATGAATATTCTAACATGAATACATGAAACATAAATTTATGCAATATCTATAGTTATATATATATATAAAGCTAGGAGAAATTCATAACAAAGAAATTGATTTGTTTAAACATTTGTATAAGGATGCACACTTATTCAACTTTAACTAAATTACAACAACCATTTACCATTCCTAGTCAAATGCCATAAACCACACACTAATGTATACAATTCATGAATAAAGTTCTAAAACACAAGGTTTTCCAACATAATATGGTTATAACACCCACAAGATTCATCATTTCATCAAGTTTTACAAGCACACGCAATCATTGAAAAACGTTCATAACTTTGTAATAAACATTAACCTAATCATCAAAAAAAATTACATGTAAAATATTAAAATATTCAACAGCTTCATCTAATCTAAATGATAAATAGTACTTAGTCCCTGAGGCCTACAAAACCCACAACCGAACTCATAATAGTAGAAGAAAACATAATGAATTTAGAGATTTTAAAACCAAAATAAGTAGAGGTGGATGTGTGAAATTATATCTTCTTTTGAAATGCTTGATCTTTAATCTTAGCTTAAACTCTTGAGAAACTTCTTCCAAAATCACCACAAGATTAGAGAAAAATAGGGTTTTTTTCTTTCAAATTATCACACCTTCAAATGAGGAATAAGGCGGGCTAAGAGAGCAAGATGACGTCATGCAATAAGAAAGCAATGTTATTGAACTTGTAAAACAATGCCATAGACTAGAGGCATTAAGTGTTGAAGTTAATAAGATATATGTCCACCTTTTACAAGAGAGTTTATCTTGCAGCATAGATCATAGCACTAATTTAAAGCAAGAGTCAACCACAACCAGGTTTTTTCCCCTTGGACCTCACTTTTAATAGTTGTCGCACCAAACCCTCATTGTCCAATGGATACTTTGGGTCCAGATTTCATGAATGTTACATAGAAAGATTTGTACGTAGTCAAGGGAACATGTTCCTTTACTATGATAAATGGCTAACATCTCTAAGCCCATGGTAATTTTAAACTGTGTAAATGCACGACCATGCTCAAACTGAGAGTTTGATTAGACTACTTTTAAATAAGAATGAAAGGAGGTCCATGTCTAATGTTTAACGAGATGTTAATTACAGAAGGATAATAGTCTAATAACCATAAGTGTTATAATAATTTAAGTATCAATACTATGACTGTTAGGAATAATAGATAGCTTAAAAGCTTCATATCTTGGTGGGGTCAGTAAGATGTAGCTAGACTTCCACCACTGTTTCTACTATCTGATGATCAAGATTCATGAAAGTGGTGGTATTTTGGGAACGATGTATGCTCAAGTCACGACATCAGATAAGTATTGCCATTAGGAAGAAAACTTCTCGCGTGGGAACCCCAAGCGAAAACATGGAACTGGGTATAAATAGTTGAGAGCGCCTATTTGACCCTATAATCGCGCGTAAAGTACTGTTGCTAAAGAGAGAAAGCGGCTGTGTAGAGAGAGAAAGTGATGAATTGAAGTATCTAAGGTATGAAACTCATGTTGTAACTTGTGTTATGTATTAAGAAATGATTATTTATGAATGTAATGAATAAATGTGTAGTTTTCATTCAATAAGGCTCTCGAGAAGGTTGTGTTAGTGCTATATCTTCAAGAGGTGAGTTTCTAGCCCCTTTTTATGCACATTTTTATGTTCTGGGGTTATTACGACTATTATCATGCACTAGTCGAATTAAATTACAAACTAAAGAATTGATACAATTACTAAAACCCTCAAACGGTTACACAAGTATATAAATTTACTTGTAAGATTTATAACAAAATTTATTTATTATAATGCATTTCTATTCTACGTTAACGTAAATGACATAAAATCTAACTAACAAATTAAATAACCATCTTTCAACATATTTGAATCATGAAAGACCAATATACATATTATCATCATCAATCTTTTTAAGCAAATCAGCCCCCCACCTACCCCTCTCAATAAAATGTCATGAAATCCTTGAAACCCATACTTATACTAAGTCATGATGTTTAGATTGTTGTTCCTTGCAAGAATTAACCAAAATCAAGGGGGGCCTCTTGACCATTCTTTTCAGCCATGACATTAAATTAACCTGCCGCATTCATCATCATACTTTCACAATAAGTCCCTTACATGCCTACCAAAACCCCTATAAATACCCACCTCCTTGACTTGCATCAAGAATGCACCAAACTCTTACTTTATCCTCTATATAACCATCCATTTCCTCTTCTTTTCCTGCTGTAAATTTGACAAAAAATCAGCCTCCAAACTGCCAAGGAATCTCAACAAGAGCACATCACGTGTACCCCTTTTTGTTCAAGCTTTGTCTCTTGCAAACATTGAGGTATCAATTCACTTACACTTAAGCAATAGCTTAATATGTTTAAGATAATGAAAATATGATTATATATGTGTATGATAAATTCATCTAGCATCCAAGAAACTAGTGCATTACTTGTTCATATCAAAAAGTTGTTTAAAAATGGTTTGATTTGTAAAACAGGTTCGGACAAAAACTTGAGTCAATATTTAAAGGGCCATATCTTGGTCAAAACATAACCAAATTGGACGATATTTGTGCCTAATATTAAGGTCAAAGAAATATATTTCTAACCATAGTAAGTTCATAATTTGTTATTAAGATTTTGGACCCTCGAAAGCTAAGTACAAGATGAAAGGTCAAACCTGGATTTTTCAGCCAAATACTTTGGTCGATTTTGGGAGGCCATTAGTCCAACAATTTTTATCCAATTGACTTGATTCTTTTTCTGGAAGTTAGTTTTATGAGTTAACTTTAAAACCAAATTGGTCTCACATAAAAGGGTTAAGTTTTCAACCGTCAACCTACTGAAATAATTTTGAAACTCCAGAATACAACTGCACTTACTTCTGAAAGAATATAATTATTTTTGGACTACTAAATAAACTCCATAAAATGTTACGTTTATTTTTCAGGTAATTTAAAATGCATATATATGTATGATAAAAATACCATATTTTATTTTGTATATTTGACTAATTAAAACCCCACACAAAATGACACTTAAAAACGCAGAAATCAAGTAAACAAACTTCAAATCACAAAATGTTGTCCAATCACATTTGAACTTATAATTATGAGAAACAATGCTCATTTCATAATATGTATTTATGTTTATACACTATTTTTTTAAAGTTAAGTTCATGATTGAAAATTGCTAATGGTTCGTAAAACATACAAAACCATAAATTTGAATAAGTTTATTTCTTAATCAGTAAATTAAACGTAAAACTTATTTCATGTAACACTTGACTCATCACTTGGTTTAACGAATTATTCATGGGAATAAACCTTACTTGCCCACCGCATGTATATGTAGGAACTGCTTCGGTTTAGTGCAATCCCTCTTGTTTCACGTGATCCGTATCAGAGTGAGTTTCCGTAGCCTCTTTTTTTACTAATTTCGAGGGAGAAACATGTCACTTAACGACTTTACATGAATCATTACTATTATGTCTTATGCTTATACACATTTCAGTGATGAATATTTATTTATTGGGTTGGACTTGCAAAGATGTCGCTATCTTACAAAACTACTTAACTTCAGGTTGGAGCCGCATGTTTAATATAGATAGTACTATCAGGACTGACAATCCCCATTCTCTCAACAGATTGGAACACGTAAATCCACAGTCAATGATATTGAATATTATTACCACGCAGACTATAAATTGATTTTTATTTTCATACTTGAAATAAGTATCGAACGAGGAATGCAGTCAAAGGCTTCGTTGTGGACTCATAAATGCATTTATCCTCACTTGTTTTATGGATCCTTTACATGATGAGTTTTTGATTCATACTTGACTACTTACATTAAAACTACTTATCGAGTCTTAAAATCTACGATCTCACCAACATTATTGTTGACCAATTTTTATCATGTTTTCCCGGAAACAACCAAGGTTAGCGGTTTGGACTTCGCTTAAGTATGGCATGACTAGGACACAACTGAAGATTATTTTGTATAAGCTTAGGATGCTAGGCTTATAATCTTGAATCTTTAAAAACTTGCACCCTAATACTTTTTTGCCTAAGTTTATTTTGAATGCATGAATAAATCTAAGTTTCCTTAAGTACCACGTGTTTAAAATATTCGATTACGTCACCTCCTTGCGATTCTGTCACCGACGAGGGGTGTAACAATTGATTGTGGTGCACTTGATTAGTTTGTTTTCTAATTCCAAGCGGTATAATTGTAAACATATATATGGTCATTTTGTTCTTTCAAATTTGCATCTAGACTCGTGGTGGGGGACCTAGGGTTTGACCTGGATCAATTTATATATACATTTATATTGTTGTTTTTTTAAAACTGTTTTAAAGCCTATATACGAATCCTAACATGAAATAATAAGAAGATTAATGTTTTGCTTAAAGTTTGTGACTAGGTGTGTCAATCGTGTCAGATTGGGTTACAGGTTAGCGGGTTGGTGGGTTGAAACATCAAACCCAAACCTGACCAATATTCTTATATGGGTCAAAAACTTCAACCCTAACTTGAATCTATATAAAATCATGTAACACGAACCTAATTCGTGTAAACTATTTTTTCTAAAAAGTTCAAATAGTCAATGGTAATAGAATATCAAAGTATTACATTAAAATTGCATATACAAGGAAACATAAGATATTTTGGTTTTCAAGTTTAAAATATATGTTTTTGGTAGTAAACATTTTTTGAAAACCTTAAAATAAAGTTCGAAAATTAAGTTTTATATTAATTTTCTAGACAGAGAAAAGACTTAAAAATGATATAGTAACGGGTCCAGCTATAATAATTTATAGGTAGAAAAATTAAAAGACCTATGATATTTTTTAAAGCCTATATTATCAGAGCGGCTTAATGGGTCAACCCCTTTTCAAGTGGCTCAACCCGAACCCAACCTTTTTTAAATGGTTCGACCCGAACCCGACCGGTTTTCTAAATTAGTTGTATTATCCAACTCAAAAACCTATTTTTTGTGTTAAGAATGTAAGGTTATATTAGAAAGGCTAATGCAACCAAAGCAAGCAAAGAGCTTCCAACATGCATGCACTGATGTACAAGGTAAAAGTTGCTTCGGAAGTTTTAGACTCTTCATTAAAAATATTCTAAGTGTAAAATCTTCCGACATCAAAGATGAAGTCCTCCGAAGCTTCAAAGACAAATTCTTCCAAAGCCAATGAAGTGAAGACCAATTTTCTTCCAAAGAGAGATAAGACATGCTTTCTCTGATCAACTTTTGCATAAAGCTGACCCACTTTTTGCTGCAACTCTGAAAACTCACCAACTTGTATAAATTGGTGAAAAGGTCCATGCTTTTGCAACTGTAGATTAAGGCTTAGAGTCTATAACTTTCTACTTTATACCTTTTATCCATTTTGTAATATATTAGGATGTGAGCTATGGTATGTCATAGTCACTAGTCAAAATGCAATCTACCTTTTGACTTTACATTGATCTTGTTGTCTAGAATAGTGTTTCCAGCTAGCTTTCAAAGTATAGTTGGCTGTAGGATGAGTATAAAGTATCCCAGGTTCTTATATTTTATCTTATACTTTATAACACTTGTAATAGAACTTGTGAGTAATATACAGCATTCTTGAAAACCATACTTATCTTGTTCTTGTTCTTTGTTCTGTCTCATTACTTACTTGTGTTCTTACTATCATCTACTTAAACCTGGACTCATACAGCTTCAAGAAGCTCATCATCCTCTACCTATCAGCAGACTTCTTTTTTCTTTTTTGGATGATGGATCTTGACTTTGCAGCTTCTTCCTTTATTTTTCTCTTAGTAGCATTTTGTTTTTTTATCACTTGTTGCTCAAGCTGCTTAAGATACTCAAATTCTATGAATTCATATGATAAGTGAAGAAGCACAGATGCCTAACAGAGGCATGTGGCACTCAGGTAGCTGATCATGTTATGTCTATCTACTTCATTGTCTACCTGAGGCTGTTTAGTTGCCATAACCTCTGTCTCAGGGCTTTCTTGAACTGAGGAGAGGGTATGAGCATATTTGTAGAGTCTTTTCTGCCTCCTTTATTCCTTGATCTTGAGGAGCAATTCTGCATTCTCTGCCTCCTTCCTTTCTTTTAACAACTCTGTGTTAGCCAGTTCATTGAGCTCTTCTAAAGGAAGAGAGATGAGTTTATCTATGTTTAGTTCCTGGTCCCCGAGTAGTTTAATCATGCTGCTCTCAACTTATCAACTTGAGTGTTTGGACTGAGGGCAGCCCTAATTACAGCTTCCATGAAGCCTGGGGACCCACTTAAACTCTCTCCCCTTAGCTTCCTATTCCTCGCTCTCTCTCCCCCTCCTCCTCAATCTCCTCAGGAGTTGGTTTCCTTTTTTGTTTGTCACTCACAGGGCCTGGTGACTTAGGGTAGAGAGAGCTTTGGCCTTCATCACTTAGTTTAGCAGGATGTGGGAGTCTGTTACATCAGGACCATACATTCCATGCACCTCTTCAGCTGCTGCTGGAGGTGGCTTGATTCCAAAGGAAGTGGCTGACTACTCTGAAAAAAGATAGAAAGACAATTGATGTAGATCAGAAGGCCATGACTTTCTTCCACACTGCTCTTCCAAATGCTATCTAAAGAGGCTTCAAGAAGTGCTAAACTGCCAAGCAACTATAGGATGCAGTGAAGCTGATGTATGAGGGGTCTAGTGAAGCTAATGTATGAGGGGTCTAGTGAAGCTAATGAGAACAATAAAGATCTATTAAAGTAGCAGTTTGAGAATTTCACCTTTAAAATAAGTGAAACCATGACTCAACAATACTTTAGGTATGTTGAGATTGTGAATACTCTAATGGATGTTGGAGTAATACTAGAGAATAGGGATATCACGAGGAAGTTCATACCCTCTCTTCCAAGACAATGGACACACTATTTTATGGTCATTAAGGGGACTAAAAACCTTAAGACCCTTACTTTTACAGAGTTATATGGCATACTCAGTGAATATCAGATGGAGATGAATATGCGAAACCCATCTGGTAACTCCAACAATCAACAGAGTTCCGCCCTTCATGTGGTTGAAAGGGATTGTAGAGAACCACAACATCATCTCATCTCTTACCCTGACAACTCATAAAAGGGCCCTTTCATCACCTTCATAGAGACAACAAGGGAGAGCTATATCAAAGGAAGCCTATTCCAAGAGAAAAGCTCATCATAAGCCTTTGTGTCTACTGATGAAAGCACAGGCAACTTCCTCTTCACCCTTGAAGATTTGGACTGTATCCATCCAGATGACCTGGAGTACATGGAGATAGTCCAATAGATGGCTATTCTCAATCATAGAGCCAAGAAATTCTACAAGAGGACAGTGAGGAAGATTCCCAACAATGTGTCTAGTGAAAAGTTTGGGCTGGACAAAAGCAAAGTGAAGTGTTACAACTGTAACCAAATGGGACATTTTGCTAGGGAGTGCAAGGCACCAAGGACTAATGGTGGCCAAGCACAACCCAGGCCAAACTACACTGAGGGAACTCCACACACTAAGAAGCCCAAGCAGCAAGCTGCAGTTGCTATTAAAGAATAAGGCTTTGATTGGAGTTTCCAGGTTCAAGATGTATCTCCAAACCAAGCGCTGATGGCAGATCATGAAGAAGCCAAGGTATTGGAACATCTTTTTACCCCAGAATGCATTGCTCAAGTTAACAGATATAGGTCCTATAACTTATAGATAAGATCTGACCTTGAGTCTATAAACACCTTAAAAGCTGATTTGAAAAGAGCTGAAAATGATTATAAACAAAAAACTGAAGATTTAAAGAAAACCATTTCAACTCTTAAACATGAGCATACCAACTACAGGACTTAATCAAAGATCTCATCACTAAGTTAACTAAATGCTAGGCTCAGCTTATGATCAGCAAAGCCAAGGTAGAAAAATATGTTCTTGAAGAAGAGACCTTCAAGAACATAATATCCTCATACTTGCATGCAGAAGAGTGTTATCAGAACAAGCAGGGACTGCGATTTAGTGAGATAGCTCCTCCACACACTCTATTGTCTGTAAAATCTCTTAGGTGTGGAACTTGCCAAGATGTGCTTTCTTTCATAGACCCCATTGAAGAAGAGGATGAAGAGGAGATGGTGAAGGATAGATCTAGGATGAGTGAAGAAGATCATCCTAATAAGGGTCACTATTCTCCTGAGGAGAGGAAGAAATCAGGGATGAAAAAGTCTAAGAGTAAGAACATGATCTGAGTACCCAAAAGAAGATCAAAGAAGGCTTAAGAGATCAAGGCCACCTCCAACTCCAAGCGAAAACAAGTCTTTATCTCTACAGGGTTTGAAGTGGTGAAGACTGAGGACTCAACTTTAAACTCTAGTACCAAGAGTTCAAGTTCATGTCCAACTCATCCCTATGAAGGAATAAAGGCTGATCAGCTATGTACGACTACTACACAGTCTCAACCATCCACCTCTAATAGCAATCATCACCTTAGGAAGCTTGCTGCAACATCTAATAAGATGAAGATAAAGATAGAGATGGAAAATGATCAAGCTCAGCCTCTATTCACCAGAAGTCTCTCAGAAGAAAGCCAGTTGATTGCATTATGTGTGGCAGTACTTCTCATCTGGCCAAGGATTGTATCCACAATCCTAAAAGTACTGTCCAGATAACCAAGAAGAAGACTTCTAAGAAGAAAAAGAAGAGGAAAGCTTCAGAATAAAAATCTCTTTCTTTTAGAAGCTCCAAAATGGAAATGTAGAGAAGTGAAAACTTTTCTTCGGAAGATAAACTGGTCTCCGAAGAAAGGAATGCTTCTGAATCACTGAAGCTTGCTGCAGTGAAAGCAAGATCTTCCGAAAGGTCAGTCTCCCAAACTTCCAAAGTTGTTAAAACTTCCGAAGTATTGAAGGGTAAGGCTATTATTCCAGTATGGAAGATAAAGGAAGACCAAGCGACTGGGAGCTTCATTAACAACAGAAAATGATCCTCAAAGTCTTAACATAGGATCAATTATTGTTGCATTCTCTTAAGTCCATTTCAAAAAGCCCAAGACCAATGAGGCTTGGGTTTCCAAATGTAACTAACTTTCTCCTTATTATGCAGGAACAACTAAAGACCAAGAGGAGTGTATGGATCATTGACAGTGGTTGTTTCAGGCATATGACAGGAAATGGCACTTTCATTCAAAACTTTTAGAAAATTGATGGAGTGCCAGTTGCTTTTGGAGGAGATGCAGGAGGTTACATTACTGGAAGGGGCATGGTCATAAATCGTAAGCTCAGCATTGAAAAGGTAAACTTTGTTAAAGATCATGGTTATAATTTACTGGGTGTATCTCAATTTTGTGATCGGAGACACAACATGCTCTTCACTGAGCATGAAGGAATTGTTCTCAAGCCTGGGTTGGCCATTCCTCAAGAGCATATCCTACTCAGAGCCCTCAGGATAGGAAACATGTACAAGATGGATTTGCAGGAAATATCTCCCTTAGGAGAAGTTTCTTGCCTTTTGTCTAAAGCAAATAGTGATGAGTCTTTCCTTTGGACAAAAAAGAATATGCCATGTAAACTTTAAGAATATGAATAAATTAATTAAGAATGATTTGGTAACTGGAATGCCAAAGAAAGAGTTTACAAGTGATGATCACTGTGTTGCATGCCTGAAAGGGAAATAACACAAGGTGTCTCACAAACCAAAGGAAAAGAACTTCATCACTACTCCCCTACACTTATTACACATGGATCTCTTTGGCCCCTCGAGTGTAATAAGTCTAGGAAGGACCTTATACTGTTTAGTGATCAGAAATGATTTCATAAGATTTACTTGGGTCTTCTTTCTTAAAATAAGGATGAGACTCCTAAGGTCTTGAAGAACTTTATTCTGAAAATTGAGAATCAATATGATCACAAGGTCAAGACCATAATATATGATCAAGGAACTAAATTCAAGAACCAAATCCTTGACACATTTTATGATGAGAAGCGTATTACAAGACAATATAGTGCTCTCAGGACTCCTCAGCAAAACGGTATTGCTGAGAGGAAAAACAGGACACTTATTGAAGCTACAAGAACCATGTTGCCTGACTCTAAACTACCCATCACCTTCTGGGTAGAGGCAGACAACACTGCTTGCTATGTGCAGGATAGAGTTTTAGTAGTTAAGACTCATAATAAGACTCTTTATGAACTGTAGCACAAAAGGAGACATTTCATTGGTTTCCTCAGATCATTTGGATGTCTTTGCACTATCTTGAATACCAAAGATCAAGTGGCTAGGTTTGCAGAGAAATCAGATGATTGACATTTTGTTGGATACTCTTCCTAACCTAAGGTTTATAGAGTAGACAATATTCAAATTAGAGTAGTTGAAGAGTCAGCCAATTTGACCTTCAATGAGCACACTCCTAGTCTGAAAGGTTCTGGTCATGATTGGCTATTTGGTCTTGATTTAGTTACCAACTATTTTTAACAAATCTTGTGAGAATGTTTCAAGATCTATATGTAACTTATTAACAGGAGATGCTGACCCAAGATTTAAGCTGAGAAGACCAAGCAAGAATACTACTTCAACTCCAGTGGTAACTAACCCTGTAAATGGAGTTCCTATCAGCATAACTATGACAAATCTAGCTGATACATCTGAAGTGCCTACAAATTCTAGCTCAGAGGCACAAAACTCAAATGAAAGAGCTTCAAATGTAGGAGGAAATGGTGGTGGTGACAGTGATCAAGAATTTCTTGATGCTTATAACCACTCCATGGAAGACAACATCAATGATTTCACACACTCGTTGGATCAAACTTCTCTTGATAAGTGTGTTAAGGTGTGGGGTGACACCTCATTGTCGGATTTAAACTTTATAATTTAGATTGTCCAATCAACTTGTTGTGATACCTCAATTCAGGATCCACAAGTCACATCCTACCACAAACGTCATTGGAGATGTTGACAAAGAGGTGAGAAGAGGACAAATACATGACAAAAAATTTTTCTATACTCTTGTTTCTTTTCCCAGATAGAGCCAATGAAAGTTGATAAGGCTTTGAAGGATGGAAGTTGGGTTGAAGCAATGTAAGAGGAGTTGCTTCAATTCAAAAGGTAAAAGGTTTGGAACCCATGTCCTCTTCCTCAAGGGAAGACTACCATAGGAACCAAGTGGGTTTTTAGGAATAAGAAGGATGATAGAGCACTTGTCTTCAAGAACGAGGCAAGACTAGTTGTTCAAGGGTACACACAAGAAGAATGAATTGACTACACTAATATCTTTCTCCTGTGTAAAGACTTGAAGCTATTAGGATATTCCCGGCCTTTGCTGCATCCAAGAATTTCAAGGTTTACCAACTTGATTGCAAGTGTGCTTTCTTATATGGGGTGATTGATAAAGATGTGTATCTCAAACAACCACCTGGCTTTATAGACCCAGATCATCTTGATTTTGTCTGCAAGCTTGATAAAGCTCTCTATAGGGTGAGACACTATCTCAGTATCTCTATCAACATGGCTATAAGAGGGGACTATAGATGGGACCCTCATCATCAAAAGGAAAAGGGAATAACTTAATACTGGTTCAAGTGTATATAGATGATATTATCTTCGGGTCAACTAATCCAAAGCTCTACAAAGACTTTGAGAAGCTAATGAAAAATAGATTTAAAATGAGTGCCATGGGGGAACTCAATTTCTTTCTAGAAATTCAAGTGAAGCAAGTTGACAATGGCATCTTATAAGTCAGTCAAAGTATGTACAAGACATACTTACAAGATTCAACATGACTGAATGTAAGGTTGCAAAGACACCCATAGCCAAAAACAACACCCTTAGACCTTATATTGAGGGGGAGTGTGTAGATAAGCGGCTTTATAGGGTTATGATTGGGTCTCTTATGTACCTCATAGCTAGTAGGCCTGATATTATGTTTGCTACATGCATTTGTGCAAGATATCAAGCCAACTCTAAGATGTAACACCTGGTTGTTATCAAGAGGCTTCTTAGATATCTCAAAGGTGCTCCTAAGCTAGGCCTTTGGTAGAATTCTAATTTCAACTTGTATGCTTATACAGATACTGACTATAATGGCTGTAACATGACTACGAAGCCTATATCTAGGAGATGTTAATTCCTTAGTGGAAGGATAGTCTCATGGTAATGCAAGAAACAATCTTGTGTATCTGCATCAACTGTTAAAACTAAATACATTGCTGCTACTTGCTACTATGCTCAAGTGCTTTGGATTCAGAATCAGATGCTAGACTATGGATTTAACTTCAAGGAGACACCAATCCACATAGACATCAATAGTGCTATCTCTATTACAGAAAACCCTGTGCAGCAAGGATAAAACACATCAACATCAGGTATCATCTAATTACAGATAATTTTAAAAAGGATTGATAAAACTAGTCAAAGTTAATACAAATGAACAATATGTTGATGTGCTCACAAAGGCCTTTGATGAACAGAGATTTAAATATCTTGTATCAGCTATTGTGATGATTAACCTTGAGTAGATTTTCTTAAAACTTAATTCAAAACTTAATTCAAAACTATTACTAAAACATGTATATCCTAGGTTGTCTAAACCATTACCTACTTAAGCCCAGTTTGCTTGGAAGACATCATTTTCAAATGATATACCTTAGAATTCTAGAAGTTTTAAACACATTTACTTTCGGAAGACATTAATATTATCTTCAAAAGAATATTAAGTCTTCAAATCAGATAACTACTTATAAGAAATTTACCTTCGAAAGAAGTTTTTATATATCTTCTGAAGCAAAAATATGCTTTTAAGTACTTATATGTATTTGAAGAACAATTTCTTCCGAAAGCATATAGCTCTCGAAAGATTTATTCCCTTAAGAATAAAACTTCTAAGTTTTAATCTCTTTTGAAACCTTAGAAGAGAAAATACTAAAGTATTTTTTCTTCCGATGAAATTTTCATAAAGCTAAGGAATATCTTCTGAAGTTAAAATTGGCTTCCGAAAACAAAATACCTTCCAAAGATTTTGGACTTCCAAGAAACTACCTTCTGGGCACTTTTTCAGAGGTGGGACTGACATTTAGATTTCAATGTTTATCCTTTTGCATTAACTTTATCTCAAATCCATTTCATATATATACATCCAACGGTTCCCCCCCCCCTTTCACTATCTTCTTCATCTGCAAATTCTCTAACCTAAATTCACCTATTAACCAACCTTGTTCTTATCTTCCTTCATAATAAAGCTACCTCAAATGGCCAAGCTGACCATAGAAACCAACCATATTTCTCCATGCACCTTCACATGTAACATAATCAAGTTGCTCTGTCAGACTCTGAGAAAAATCTAGGTTTCTTAGAGGTTTTTCGATTTCTTACTCTATCCAACTACTTCACCTCCCTCACCATAAATACTCCACTCTATGAGGATCAGTTATTGGACTTTTGGAGGACCTACCAAGAGGTCACTATAGATGGGGAGAAGGCACTGTCTGCCATAGTGTAGGGGAGGACAATCTTCATCACTCCAGCCACAGTAAACACTCATCTTTAGCTAGATGATATAGAGGTGATTTGTCCTTCCCAAAATTTGTTGTTAACCAGTCCTTTGGACAAATGGGCTATGAAGGTGACTTCTTAGTCAGAACCTTTAGGAAAAGGAAGGTCTACTCTCAATGGAAATACCTCCTCCATGTAGGATTCTATGTGCCCAAGACACTTAGAATATTGATGTGGTTAGTACGTTATGATCCAAGTCGGGTTATACCCAATAACAAGCTTAGCAAACACCAATTAATATTTAATTGATGATATGATCATGCAATTAAATATTTACACCAATTTAGAAAATGGGTTTTCTAGATAAGTTGCATATGAGATGGAACAATTTATTAGGATATTTTGTTCAATGATATTATTTGAAGTGTTATTTAAATTAGTTTTATAACACCAAATAATAATGAGAGTATACTACTTATACAATTAAATGGTTAATTGTTACAAGACTAGACATGTGTGTATGTGTGTGTTTTAATTAAAAAGCAAAAGAAAAAAAATTCTTGTTTCATCCTTGAAACCATCCCACACATGCATGTGTGAGGTTTTTTTCTTTTCCTTTGATTCCCTTGGTAAGAACAAGCACTTGCATGCTCCACTAATGCCTTCGTGAAGAACAAGCACATGAAAACTCCTCCACTAACTAGTCTAAATTCAGCTCTCTCTTTCTCATAACAAAAAAACATGCAACTACAACAAGAATTCAGCATTCATTCTCTCTCAAAGTTTCAAACAGCAGCTGGAGAATAAAAGAGGGTTTTTGAGCTGGTTTTCAAGTTGTTCTTGGTGATTTCTACCTAGAAAGAAGAGGTGTTTGCAAAGGGCTTGGGGTATACAAGCTTGAGGACTTCTAATCTTGAAGTCTTGGTCGTCTTTCAGCATCATTCATCCTCCTTTTCTATCGAATCTTGTTGCTGGAATAAGGTAGTTACACAGCTCTATGTAGCTGTGATTTTATGTAGTTTTACATATGTTCATAGCTTGCTAATTCACTTAAATGATCCTTTGTTCTTTGGGTTTGCTTTATACATTAATATGGTCATCTAATGAACATATTTTCAGCTTATAAACAAGGTTATAATGCTAAACTTCCGCTACGTTTTCAGAAAGTTTAAGAGGTTAAACTATGATTTTATGTTCTAACAAACCCAACAATGGCATCAAGAGCCGGTTATGTGGATAGCTTGCTTGTTCTTATCCTTTAAAAATTAGTTTTAGAGGATGATTATAAACTCATAATAGGCTGATTTTGGTTGATTCAATAAACCCCATGTCTTTCAAAGTTATATCTTCATGCTTATGATTAAACTTTGAAAGATAGGAATGTCAATTGGTTGATATATTTGGATGTTGTTTGTTTGGACAAACAACCCTAATTTTCAGTTTATGTTGGCTGAAAATTTAGGGTTTGGTGGGGTTTATTTTGTTTATTGAATAATATTTATGATTGTTCATATGTTAGTGTGCATAACCTAGCCTTTGGCTTTTTGATTTGGATGGTTTTAATGGTTGTTTAATTCATTCAATTGGGTTGTAATATTTATGTTTATTATTTGGGTTGTAATTATTTATTCATTTGGTTATGTAATAAATACATTAGGTGCATTTCTTTTATTAGAAAATTTATTATGATATAATTTTGTAAAAGGAAGATGCACAAGATCAAAACCCAAAGATGGACATCAAAGACACAAAAAAAGGACTTGAAGCATATGGATGCAAGTTCAAGTGGGAGTCAATGAAGACCTCAATTTTGTGTTGTATTCAACCCTTAGGAAAGACCAAATGACCACACTTGTGATGACAAACAAGTGTGGTCACAATAGTAGCTATGGTTATGCACATTGTGGTTGTTAATATTATGCTTGTTTGGTTGTTTGTTGTATGATTGTTGTTTGATATTTGGATATGCATAACAAACTCATTAGCAAACTTAACAAGCCAAAAATTTATGGTTTCTAATCATTAAGTGGTTAATAAAAGGTTATTAAAAGGATTAATGATTTAATAAAAGAGGTTTTATTAAAAATAAACCATAGGATACCTTGCATTTGAAAGCATGCAAATACAAGGTATATAGAGTTTTCAAAACTAGAATTAATGAAAACCAAAAATCCCTTTTGAAACAAGTTTAACACCATCCTTTTACACGACACTCGAGTCACTTGAGAACTATTTGTGGGATAAAGGTCACCTAACCACTTTTAGGGAACTTGTGTTTTGAGGTGGGCTTAACATATTTGTGGGATAAAGGTCACCTAACCACTTGTATGAGTAAACTCACACGTGTGTGTAAGTAGGACGACTTGAATTGGAAACCATGTGCATAGGGTCACCGAAGCATGGCGTAGAATTGTGTTGATGGGATTAAACATGCCAACCAAACATAAGATGTTTAACCGATCCCATAAAGGCTAAAAGTTGCAAAAGGTTACAATTGTCAAATATTGACTACCTTGTTAAATTAAATAATGGGATAAAGGTCACTTAACCATTATTTGAATGTAATGTTGGATTCTAGATTTTAATTATTAATTGTCTATGAGACATAAAAGGGTATTAATAATTAAACAAAATTTTAAGAAATACTAATAAAACTTTGTAAATTTTGTAGAATGGTCGCAAACAATAATGCTACCACCCCGACCGTCCATACCCTATCACTGAGAATCGTTATCAGAATGAGTAAAGGCCTATGTCCTTGACGATCCCATGTCTCACCAACCAACGCTGTTGATGTTAAGGCCTTTTGATGATTGGCTTAAGCACATTAAGGATTCTTTGCTAGTTTCCTACCTCATGTTGGGAATATGATTCCCGAACTCCAAAAGGGTTTGGAACATCATAGGGCATATGACATGATAATCTAGTTGAAGGAAATGTTCCTTCAAACATTAGTAAGATTGCTTCAAAACGGTTCAAGCACTTTATGCATGTCACATGGAAAAAACCCAATCGATATCATCTTATATATTCTTAAGATGAAAAGCCACATTGATAGCCTCAAGATGCTTAACTGTCATGTCTCAAAGCAGTTGGCCAAGGATTTGATCCTTGATTTTCCAACTAAAGGTTTAAGACATTCATAATAAACTGTAATATAAACGGGTGGGACAAGAGCATCGGTGAAAATTCACGCAATGCTCAAAGCAACCGAGGCAGGGATGGGTAGAGAGGTTCTACCTATTCTCTCGATCAATGAGGGATACTATAAGAAATGGCCAATCTTGATCCTAAGGCAATTATTGCCAAAAGAAAGGAATACATCAAAGCAAAGGTTAAAGCGAAACCTCAAAGACCTAAGCTTATGAGCCTAAAGTAAAGGAGAACGATCCATGCTTTGAGTATGGAGAGATAGGACAATAAAAGGGAATTGTCCCTCCTATCTCAAGGAGTTGAAAAATAAGAGGGATGCTAGGCAAACCTCGAATACAATTTTCATGATTCACATTGTATTAAATGTCATTTCTTCAAACACATGGATATTGGATACCGGATGTGAGACTCATACTTGCAATTGTTGCAAAGGGGTTCAAAAGAAATGTGCACTTCAAAGAGGGGAACTCTATTTTGAGACTTACAAATGGTTTGGAAGTTGTTCTCAAAACCTTTTGTATGCACCTAGTTTGACTAGAAACATAATTAATGTTTCCTATTAAAACAATATGGTCATGATTTAAAGTTTGTATATAATGGTATTAAGTTTTATGGATGATGTATTTCATTTTAAGGATATGCCTTTTAATGATATTCATGAATTGGTTCATGATAATTCGTCCTATAATAACTCATTATACAAATTAAGCACCAAGAAACTTAAAATCGGTTTAAGTTATTATTATCTTTGACATTGTCATCTTGGTCACATAAACGAGAATTGGATTCAAACACTTCAAAAGAATGGTCTTTTGAAAACAAATGAAAATGTTTTATTTGATAAGTGTGAACCAAAAGACTTATTAGGAATGATACATTTGGATGTATATAGTCCTTTTAAGACAATGACAAAGATTGGTGAAAAGATACTTCATTACTATTACCGACGATTACAGTCGCTATTATTGTGTGCGCTTGATGACACATAAGAATGAAGCTTTTGAAATGTTCAAAATCTTCAATAATGAAGTAGAAAATCAACTCTACATAACTATCTAAGTTCTTTATTCTGATAAAGGAGAAACTGAACCCTATTTGGATATGGTTCAATTCATTAAGGCTATGAGCTTACCACCTTTATCATCTTGGGTTTTCGCACTACTCTCCACGGCTCGTATTTTGAATACGGCCCAAACCAAGAAAGTGGGTTCGACGCCTTTTGAAATATGGCATGGAAAGAGTTCTATCGCTATCATATTTAAAGGTATGGGTAGTGAAGCTTATGTTAAGCTTAACACCCAAAACAAATTTGAAAGTCGATCCACTAAGTGTATATTTGTTGGATATCCCAAAGACTGTATAGGATACTACTTCTTTGATCCAACAGAGAAAAAGGAATTTATTGCTCGAAGGGCAGAGTTCTTGGAAGCCAAATCCCTTATGGAAGGAGTGACGCATAGAACAATGGAATTTGATGAAGATCAAGATCCACAAGCCGATACACGTTTGGTTGACACTAGCTGTCAACAAGAGGTTGTTGATGATGATCAAGAGGTTGATCAATACACACAAAACATTCAAAGATCTGGTAGAGTTAGCATTCCACCTGAAATATATGGATTTTTCATGGATGGATGCTATGAGGTTGACTCCAATGAGCCAACTACATACCATGATGCTATGTCCAATTCGAATTGTGACAAATGGCTGGAAGCCATGAATGTAGAGATGCAATCCATGTATGACAATCAAGTTTAGGAATTGGTTGACCCTCCACTTAACTCCAAACCGGTTGGATGCAAGTGGGTTTTCGAGAAGAAAACAAATACGCATGGAAACTTGGATACTTACAAGGCAAGACTTGTAGCAAAAGGTTTCACTCAAACTCAAGGGGTTGATTATGATGAATCCTTCTCACCTGTTACGATGCTAAAGCCTATAAGGATATTGTTTGCCATAGCTGCTCATTATCATTATGAGATTTGGCAAATGGATGTCAAGACCGCTTTCCTAAATGGATATCTTGAGGAAGATGTCCATATGGTTTAGCCTGAAGGTTTTGTCGATCAAAAGCATCCTAATAAAGTATGCAAGTTAAAAAGATCAGTCTATAGATTGAAACAAGCATCGAGAAGTTGGAATCAACGTTTAGATGAAGAGATCAAGAAATTTGGCTTCATCAAGAACGCTGACAAGGCTTGTGTGTATAAAAAGGCTAGTGGGAGTGCAATCACATTCTTAGTATTGTATATTGATGACATAATACTATATGGAAAAGACAATCCAACCATGGAAGGTGTTAAAACCTGGCTTGGAAATTGTTTTTCCATGAAAGATCTCGGTGAAGCCGCCTATATTTTGGGAATAAAGATCTATAGGGATAGATCGAGGCGGTTGATAGGTCTAAACCAAAGTGCATATATTGATAAAATCTTGAAAATGTTCAAGATGGAAAACTCTAAGAAAGGTATGGTACCTATTCAAAGAGGGACAATATTGAGTGCATCTCAATGTCCAAGCTCAAAGGATGAGCAAGATTGTATGAAGGACATCCCATATGCGTCTGCTATAGGATCCATCATATATGCGATGATATGCACTAAGACCGGACGTGTCATGCGCATTAAGCATGACAAGAAGATATCAGTAGGATCCAGGTAATAGCCATTGGATGGCTGTTAAGAGTATTTTGAAATAACTTAGAAACACTAAGGATATGTTCTTAATATATGGATCTGGTGAAGAGGAACTCGTTGTAAAGGGTTACACGGATGCGAGTTTCCAAACTGATCGAGATGATCCTCGATCATAATCGGGGTATGTCTCCATTATGAATAGGGTAACATTGTCCACTACAAAAACAGAATACATAGCCGCCTCATTAGCAGCTTTGGAAGCTGCATGAATAAAAGGTTTATCACCGATCTAAGGGTGGTCTCTACCATTCAAGACCCCTTAGAAATCTTTTGTGATAACGAGGGTATGATTGCTCAAATCAAGGAACCCCGTGCACATCAAAAGATTAGGCACAATGAGTGGAGATTCAACTACATAAAGGATGAAGTTGAAAGGGAATGATATGTATTCGCAAAGTTCACTTTGATCAAAAGATTGCGGATCCACTCACGAAGCTCCTCGAAAGGTCAAAGCATGAAAGTCATACTTGTGCCTTAGGACTTTGATATTCTAGTGATTGGACTTAATCAAATTTTGTATTTGAATATGTGGAACTCTTTATTATTTGAGTAAAATTATTTGGTTATAATGTTTCAATTAATGTTCCAATTTAGCATGTTTAATCCATGAGTAAATTATTTACTCTAAATGTCCGTAGTCATTCATACTTGTGGGAACAAGTGTGAGGGTAAGATTATTATAAACTTGGATTGGTTGATATTCATAAGGATGAATATAGAGCAATGGGTTGCTACCAAGGTTTATAGATATTTGTGGGATACAAATATTGGACTAACCCACATCTCAAATTTTACTACATGGAATCTTATTGATTGATCATAAGTAAATTTGAGTAAAGGCGAATATCATTTGGAATCCTCCGACCTGAGATACATATTGGGTTTTGATATTCACCAAGTATTATACCTAGAGCTAATTCTTCACTGTCTTGAATAGTGGACAATACATAAGGGTATGTTCAGGTATAACACGAGGTGTTTGTGAGAAACGTATGTAGTCAAGATGGAATTTATTCCTCTTATTCATTAAGAGTTAGATGTCTAAGGCCTGATTAAGTTAAATCAACAAGGAATGATCATTCTGTGTCCTTAGATTTAACATGACATCTGTAACAAAAAGATAGATGATTGATTCACTTAAATCATTTCAAGTAGGGTACTTGGATGGGATGATGTTATTGAATGGCTATAAGTCATGCGTATTAAGGGTAGTAAACCGTTCTTAGGCGGTATTTACTGCTTGCATCAATCTTCTATGAATCTTGGGCAAGTGGGAGATTGTAGGATTCTATGTGCCTAAGACACTTAGATTATTGATGTGGTTAGTACCTTATGATCCAAGTCGGGTTATACCCAATAACAAGCTTAGCAAACACCAATTAATATTTAATTGATGATATGATCATGCAATTAAATATTTACACCAATTTAGAAAATGGGTTTTCTAGATAAGTTGCATATGAGATGGAACAATTTATTAGGATATTTTGTTCAATAATATTATTTGAAGTGTTATTTAAATTAGTTGTATACTACTTATATAATTAAATGGTTAATTATTACAAGACTAGACATGTGTGTATGTGTGTGTTTTAATTAAAAAGCAAAAGAAAAAAAAAATCTTGTTTCATCCTTGAAACCATCCCACACATGCATGTGTGAGAGTTTTTTTCTTTTCCTTTGATTCCCTTGGTAAGAACAAGCACTTGCATGCTCCACTAATGCCTTTGGGAAGAACAAGCACATGCAAACTCCTCCACTAAGTAGTCTAAATTCAGCTCTCTCTTTCTCATAACAAAAAAACATGCAACTACAACAAGAATTCAGCATTCATTCTCTCTCAAAGTTTCGAACAGCAGCTGGAGAATAAAAGAGGGTTTTTGCGCTGGTTTTCAAGTTGTTCTTGGTGATTTCTACCTAGCAAGAAGAGGTGTTTTCAAAGGGCTTGGGGTATACAAGCTTGAGGACTTCTAATTTTGAAGTCTTGTTCATTTTTCAGCACCATTCATCCTCCTTTTCTGTCGAACCTTGCTGCTGGAATAAGGTAGTTACACAGCTCTATGCAGCTGTGATTTTATGTAGTTTTACATATGTTCATAGCTTGCTAATTCATATAAATGATCCTTTGTTCTTTGGGTTTGTTTTATACATTAATATGGTCATCTAATGAACATATTTTCAGCTTATAAACAAGGTTATAATGCTAAACTTCCGCTGCGTTTTCAGAAAGTTTAAGAGGTTAAACTATGATTTTATGTTCTAACAAACCCAACACTCCATGTGGCATTCGCAACTTATCTAACAAGCATGGAGAATGGGACTAGATTCCTAAAAACCTTTCCTTTATAGTCCATAGGATGGTTCAGAGGGTCAAGTTCAGGTATTCACAATTTGTATATACTAATTTACTTACAAACTTAAACTCCTTAGAATATTACATGTTCCCTAGATATGTCTAGCACATTCTCAACTGTAAACTGGGCCCACAGTTGAGGGAACAAATAATGTTCTCAAATTGGGACAGATGAAGCCTGACATCTCTAAGACAATGAGAAAGTCTACTATGGCCTTCTTAAGGGTAGAAACAACCCTTGTCCCAAAAAAGTTAGAGCTATTTGCTTAAGGTGGCAAATTAGCAGCACCAGCTAGTGTTGATACCTTCTTCACAACAACCCACACAGCCACAAATAACCATCACTTACCAAAGAAAATCCAAATAAACCCCTTCACAAGCTACTCAGCTTGTGAAGGCCCCCATATCACCACCTATGCAGGAGGAAGTGGACACTGGAGTTCCCACTTTTGCTGAGGAGCAAACCACTCCCATCTCACCAATCATCAGTGCTGGGGTTCCTCATGCTCAGACCGATGAGCTCATAACCTCACCAGCCTTAAGCCTTCACTCAGAGTCTCAAAACTATAGTGAAGAACCTTCAGGGGACAGTTACCATCACGAGCCTCTTGATCTAAACCAACCATTCCTAACCTACAATTCTATGATGATGAAGATATGGAACGTATCTAGCCCACATCATCCACCTACTAGTGAGGTGGATCTCCCTGAACATGTTCAGGAGATCCATATGGAAGAGGCTCTCACTTCAGCAAGTGATTAAATCATTAAGACCTCAACCATGGCAACCTAGCCCATTAACACTTCAACTGAAGTTGTCAGTGTGTAGGGGAAATCCATCAGCCAAGAACACATACTGGTGATGAGGAAGAAGACTTAGGTCCTATTCTCTGATACCCCCAGTGATTCTTGTCATGAAAATTAGGGGAACATGAGACTAAAGGTGCACAAACTGACCAAAACATGCACCTATTTAGTCTCCAAGTAACTACCTTGCAAAGAAGGGTCCATGATCAGTGACTTAAGATTTTTGATCTTAAGGAAAAACTAGCTGGGAGACCTTTAAGAAGGACTCAACTAGGAACAAAGAACCTGTGGATGTGATAAACTTAACCCCAGCTCACCTATGCAAGAGGGTGATGCTACCAAAAAGGGGGGAGAAAGTCTAAGCAATCACAAAACCTAGGAGTTCTTCACAGAGTAAGGACATTAAGGATTCACCACCCTTACTTGCAATTGTCCATACTCAGTAACCTCCTCAAGTCCATATTGATGTGGACTCACTCATGCAAAGTTTGTTTGAGGAGGGTATCTCAAGGGCTATGTCTGCCCCACCCTATGATACTGAGAATAAAATACTAGGGTGGAGGTATGATGCTGGCAGGAGAGCCCTGATACTGCATAGACTTCAGGGGCAGCAAGAGGTCTTTAATTTTTAGACCCTGAAGTACTATGACAGTCTTCCTCTATCCATATGTCACTTGCCAACCCAAGTCAAAACAGCAAGCTGATAGACTGGCTAAGAGGATTCAACTTAAGATAGTTGAAGAGTTCAGACAAAGAAGAAGATAAAGGCTAATAGGTAGTGTCATTGGTCAACTAGGTGTTAAGGTGGACCCTAAGATTAGCTTCAAAGAAGAAACCTTAACTAAAGGCCTAGTGATAGACCCTGTGAACCTTCAAAGGAACTACTTCAACATCCATTACCCTTAGTGAGGCACCAACTGGTGAAGGTGTCTCACTGCCTCTCTCTGGCCAGAGCTTGACTGCTAAATCAAGAAATAAAGGCCAAAGCTCTCCCCTTCCTAAGCCACTAAGGCCTGTGAGTGACAAGAGAAAGGAAAGTGACTCCTGAGGAGATTGATAAAGAAAAGAGAGAGGGAGAGAGGGGGGTCCCCAGGCTTTATAGAAGCTGCTATTAGGGCTGCCCCTAGGCCTAACACTCAAGATGATGAGTTGACGGTGGCCAGGGTAAACTACTTAGGGACAAGGAATACAATGTAAATGAACTCATCTCTATTCCTTTAGAGGAACTTAATGAACTAGCAAACATAGAGTTGTTAAAGGAAAGGAAGGAGCAGAGGATGCAGATTTGCTCCTCAAGATTACAGAAGAAAGAAGGCAGAAAACGCTTAACAAACATGCTCCTACCCTCACCCCAGTTCAAGAAAACCCTGAGAAAGAGGCTGTGGCAACTAAACAAACTTAGGGAAACAAGGAAGTTGATAGACAAAATATGATCAAGTACCTAAGTGCCACAGGTCTCTATTAGGCATCTGCACTTCTTCCCCTATCATATAAGTATATTGAATTCGAGTATCTTAAGCAGCTAAGAGAAAGATGAGGGAAGAAGCTGCAAAGTCAAGAGCCATCTCCAAAAGAGCCAAAAGAAGTCTGCTGATTGGCAGAAGATAATGAGCTTCTTGAAGCTGTATGGATTCTACTGATGAGGCTTTGTCCAGTGTCTCTATCCACTATAGATGAGCACATTAGAGTGATCAAGCAGAAGATTAAAAGGGAGAGCTTGTTGACTTTCATTCTCCACCAAGTTAAGCTTTGCCTAAAGTTGAGGTCTCCCACTGAGACAACAAAACCTGGACCTAGAGCTGCATCTCAACCAACTTCATCTTCTAATCCATAGCAGGGTCCTGCTCCCTCTCCTTCTGAACCTTTGAGGGAAGAGGACCCAACTGAGAAAGACACAACAGAATAACCTGGTACTGAAGACCAGTCTTCTCAGTTAAAGACTTCAAAGAGGAGGAAAAGGATGGCTCATGAAAAGTGTTTCTAAGAAGAAGTCAAAGTCATCCACCACCATACCCCAGGATGAGTCAGAGCATCTTAAGAAAGTGCAAAAAGAGGCTGCTCAACCAACTCCAACTCAAGCACAACCTCTTACAACTAGAAGACCCATCCTGTCCTGGACTTTTTCTACAAATCCAGACAGATGGTATGTCATTAGATATCAAGGAGGTTAAGATGTCTATTTCTAGCAAGACATCCTTGATCTACCTCTGCATGATCGCTATGACATGAGAAGGTATTATGAAAGTTGGAGGGATCCTGACCAATTGATAAAGAAGGGAATGGTCTTCATCCTAATAAGGACTATTAATATCTAAATAACCTTCTCTGTTTTGGTAGCATCAGCCTAGGGGGTGTTTGTAACATTATATTAGAAAGGCTTATGCAACCAAAGCAACCAAAAAGCTTCCAACATGCATGAACTGATGTACAAGGTAAAAGTTACTTCAGAAGTTTTACACTCTTCGTAGAGAAATATTCTAAGTGTAAAATCTTCCAAAGCCAAAGGCCAAATCTTCCGAAGCCAATGATGAAGTCTTTCAAAGCTTCAAAGACAAATTCTATAGAAGCTAATAAAGTGATGTAACACCCGTAATTTCTTATTAAAGAAATTAAAAAGAACAAAATAGAAGAGAAAAGAAAGAAAGCAAAAAAAATCTACTTTTGTTTAAGGGTCAAAAGTGCCAAATGGGCAAACTTTCTATTTATTTTGATACAAAAGGTGGTATGGTCACCCACACTTGTTCACATCATCACCAACTTCGGATTTTTAGAGAGAGAAAGCACAGGAGCAGAGAATTCTCGGAATTTTTGAAAAAGAACCTGAAAAACTCAAAGTTTTGGTAAGAAATCTTGAGTTTTGAAGCTTTAGATGATTCTAGACCCGTATATGTGCTTATAAATGTGCCTTGTGTGTTCGGGTGGTGTGGTGTGTGTGGTTTAGGTGTTAGAACAGTCGAGGAGGCTCGGGTGAAGAGTGTGAAATTTGAAGAGAACAACAAAGGTGAGTTCTAGACCCCTTCTTACCTGTTTTTAAATGTTTTGGGGCTGGAAATGCATGTAAGTATGTTTTTATAAGTTTGGGTATAATACCCGTATGATATGAATGTATGTATGTTTATGTTTATGTTAGATTTATGCCTAGAATCATGTGTATATGTTTAGTACTGGGCATTCTGATGTTTGGGAATTTGAAATATGAATTAGTCATATGAGCAGGGTACTAAACGACTAACAAGCCCAAATAATAGTAATATGTCTGAAATTTGGACTTAGAATAACTAAGTACAAACTAATGAGTCTAATAGTGCTTATACGCCCAGGGACATGCCTTAGAAATATTCCAAGTATGGTCATGAGTCTAAGCAGGTAATGTGTCCAATAGTTCTAAAACGACCAGACTCATAAGTCTGAAAATGTGCTAAGTATGGGGACTTATACGTCCAACAGGACTCATGAGTCCCATAGTACCCATGAGTCTGAAAACTAAGTAAAAAGGTGAAAAGTCTGAATTCTGGTCGTATGACAAGAAAATATTTTCCAAGTATGGGATGGTACGACCAACAGGGCTAATACGACCAACAGAGCTAATACGACCAACAGGGGTCATACGCCCAGCAGTGCTCATACGCCCAGAGCCTGAATTTTTCTAAGTGTAGATATGTCTGACAGTGGTGAAACGCCTAAGACAGGGCTCATACGCCCAAATACTTTGACTTTTTAAATAGACTTTTGTCTTGGAGTCTGTGCAGTAGGGTTTCACATGGATGTTGACTTGGACTTTATTGGATGCGAATGATTATGTCTGAATGTATTAATACCCTTTCTTAATATTTTAATTAATGTTATGATTATGGCTGTGATGGGAATTAATATTAATATGATTATTAATATTATCAGTACTATTATTATTAATATGTTTATTAATAATAATATTGTATGATTCTACGTGTAATGATTATGATCAAGACAGGAATTATTATTATCATTAATAAAGTGGAAGATTAATAGTAATAGAAAGTGGAATGTAAATGAATAAAAGAAAGTCTTGATTAATAATGGGTGAGCAACTTGGTGTTGCAAAAGCCCGCAGAAGGCTTACAATCTTTGAGATTGATAATGGGTGAGCAACTTGGTGTTGCAAAAGCCCGCAGAAGGCTTACAATCTTCGAGATTGATAATGGGTGAGCAACTTGGTGTTGCAAAAGCCCGCAGAAGGCTTACAATCTTCGAGATTGATAATGGGTGAGCAACTTGGTGTTGCAAAAGCCCGCAGAAGCCTTGTAATCCTTGAGATTGCTAATGGGTGAGCAACTTGGTGTTGCAAAAGCCGCAGAAGCCTTGCAATCCTTGAGATTGCTAATGGTGAGCAACTTGGTGTTGCAAAAGCCCGCAGAAGCCTTGCAATCCTTGAGATTGCTAATGGGTGAGCAACTTGGCGTTGCAAAAGCCCGCAGAAGACTTACAACCCGTGAGGTTGGAAATGGGTGAGTGACTCGGTGTCACAACAGACCCAAAAGTCTTGAGATCCTTGAGATCGTTAATGGTTGAGCAACTATGTGTTGCAAAAGACCGGGAGAAGAATGATAAAAGTACGAATTGAACGATGGTGAAGATAATAAAAATATTACCTATGTGTATGTACGATGTATGATCACCTAAGAAGATGAGAAACGGTTTTGAATGAAAAATAAAGTATTTTAATTATAAAACTAGAACTCACTCAGCAACGCTGACTTTTATGTATTTTCCAGTTGGCAGGTGACAGGTTGCTGAGGATGGCACCTGGGGATGGCTACTTGGCGGGCAAGACTGACATCCATTCACTTTTTGACAATACTGTTGTTTTGTAATTCATTCATCTAACATTTTGTGACTTATAAACTAGAATGTATTGCTTAGCAACAGTGTTTTTAATGGAATGAATGTCTTTTGTTTAAATTAATTCCGCTGCTTAAATTTATAATAAGTATGATTTATGCTGTGAATGACCAACTGTGAGGTGCCCGGGAACGGGGCCTTACAAGTGAAGACTGATTCTTCTGAAGACAGAGAAGACATGCTTTCTCTGATCAACTTTTGCATAAAGCTGACCCATTTTCCGCTACAACTCTGAAGAGACACTAACTTGTATAAGTTGGTGAAAAGGTCCATGTTTTTGCAACTGTAGATTAAGGCTTAGAGTCTGTAACTTTCTACTTTATACCTTTTATCCTTGTAAGGCCCCCGTTCCCGGGCACCTCACAATTGGTCGTCATTACCCATAAAACATACATTTAAAATAACTTAATAAAAACCATGCAGCGGAAACTTAAATTTTTACTATAAATGCTTTTGTAAAGTAATACAACACCCGTTACAAAATATCATTGTTTGCATTACAATACAAAAACGTTAACAAAAGAATGCCATCCCAAAAGAGCTGAGTAGCCGCCTCGTGCCATCCTCAGCAACACTACCTGCCAACTGGAAAACACATAAAAGTCTGCGTTGCTGAGTGAGTTCTAGTTTTGTAATAAAACATACTTTCACTTATTTAAAGTATCCTTTCGTGCATGCGTTCATACATCATACGTACACAGAGATAATATTCGTTATTATCTTCATCATTCGTTATTCATCGTTATCTTTAACTTCTCGTATGGATTCTGTCAGGCTTTACCCACTTCATAGCACTTGGCTATGATTACTGTGGTCGAATGACAAGAATCCCGTCCATACTTACTTGCACGCATTGAAAGGTGAATTGTACCAATACCATATGCTACACCCCGATCGTTATTAGCTACCGGGCCGTAGTCAACATATGATGGAAAATCGTATGCCACGGTACTAGAGGTAAGCGGTAGAGGTACCATGACCATGGTCAATCACATAGAAGGACCAATCGCGTTATTCAATGCTTGCAAGACATAATTCGTTCGTTCATTAATGCATGTATTCATCATCATTCTTCTTTTCGTTCGTTCGTTAATACATGCATTCGTCATCATGTTCCTCTTTCACTATCTTTCACTTTACGATACATGATACTTCAGTAGTTCATTCTCGTTATTCGTAAAGTTTCAGAAAGATAATCACACAATTACAAGGAACACACACACTCATCATACATACTCATCATACATTCATCACCATACGTACATCATCATACATTCATCATCATACGTAGCATCATACCACATTTAACAATATTTTAATAATATTGTTAACTATAATACACTGATAATAACATCAGAAACAATAAGGGTTAACCATAATCATCATTACATGCATGAAACATCATCATTTGTTAACCCTAGTCAGCCCTGGTCAAACCTCGAACTTTGGTATTTCAGGAAATTTCTGAAAAATTCTAAGTGTCCTAGGCGTTTGAGCCCTGTTGGGCGTAAAAGCCCTCTGGCCGTATGAGCACTATTGGGCGTAAGAGTACTGCTGGACTTTTCATCTTACACTTAGATTTATCATCTGGTCATACGACCACACTGTTGGTCATATGAGCACTATTGGTCGTACCATCCCTGGACTTGGGAAATATATTCTGATCATACGACCACTGTTGGTCGTATGAGTCCTGTGGGTCTCTTCATCATACTTAGAAAATTTCATCGCATAGTCATACGACCACTGTTGGTCGTATGAGTCCTGTTAGACTCATCAGCACTTAGAAAAATATATCTCCTGGTCATACGACCACACTGTTGGTCGTATGAGCACTAGTGGGCTTTAACACTTAGAAAAAATCCTGGTCATACGACCACACTGTTGGTCGTATGACCACTGGTGGACTCATCAGCTTGTTCTTATTTATTCTAAGTCCAATTTCAGACATATTTGCAACCTGTTCATGTGTCTAATCCATAATCCAAGTCCCAAACATCATAATGCCTAGTTCTAAACATATACATATGATTCTAGGCATAAATCTAACATAAACATAAGCATACACACATTCATTTCATACGGGTTTCAACCCAAACTTTACAAAAACATACTTGTATGCATTTTCCAGCCCCAAAACATTTAAAAACCAGTAAAACGGGGTCTAGAACTCACCTTAATTTGTCTTCGGGTTTTGGATACCCTTTCCTTGAACTTCTCAGTCGTTTATACACCTAAAACACACACACAGTGCAACCCGAACACACTAGTCACATTTATAAGCTCATATATGGTTCTAGAATCGTCCTAGCATCATAAATTCGAGATTTCTTACCAAAAACTTCGAATTTCTCAGGTCCTTCTTCAATATCCCGATGGTTTTCTGCTCCTGCTGCTTTCTCTCTCTAAAAGTCGAATAGAAATGTTATGCAGAAGGTAATGGGCGGCCATGCCACCTTTTTACCAACTTTATAAGATTTTTTTTTATTATTTTACACTTTTGATCCTTCCACAAAAGCAAGCTTTTTATTTCCTTCTCCTTTCTTTCTATTTCATTCTTTTAATTTCTTTAATAAGAAATTACGGGTGTTACAATCCTTTTTTGTAATATATTAGGATGTGAGCTATGGCATGTCATAGTCACTAGTCAAAAGGCAATCTGCCTTTTAACTTTATATTAATTTTGTAATCTAGATTAGTGTTTCCAGCTGAATTTCAAAGTATAACCGGCTATAGGATGTAGTATAAAATATCTCAGGTTCTTGTATTTATTCTTATGTTTTGTAACACTTGTAATAGAACTTGAGAGAAATATAGAGCATTCTTGAAACCATACTTCTCTTGTTTTTATTCTTTGTTCTTTCTCATTACTTATCTTCTTTGAATCATTTACTTAAGTCTGGTTCCCTATTTGATCTGTGAAGTGTTTTAAACACTCTCCTAATTGTGAGACTGATTGTATTGACCACCCTTAACCGATCCTACAAAGAATTATCACCCCTATTTGTGACATCATAGTGTCGCTTACATGTTCCCAAGCGATAATTCCTAGTATCTGGCAAGCAAACAATGACACTTTGTTTTCTAGTAAATAGCTTTTTTGGTTTATTTATTTTTTTTTTGTTTTTAGGTTGAACTTACAAGTGTAGTTTCACCTTTTATGCGTATTTAAAAGATCTGTGTGTCATCTAGTTGATTAGGGTTTGGATTAGAAAAGCAGAGAATCATTAAAATCATCTTTAATTTTAATGTTAATGAATCACCATAATTATAGATGTTTAGTTTCAGTTTTGTTCATTAGTTTCTACAATTTTACATTTTGATTGCTTGTTATCAAGCAAATTGATCATCTACATATTCTAACATGTTTAGAAACATCATTTACATTAGATTTGATCGGAAGTACCTACAATACAAGTTTGTACTACCCCACCTAGAATATATTGGTATGACATACAATCAAGTATTTAATAAAAGACTTTGTACAATCAATGTAATACAACACTTTAGTCACACAACATATAACCTTAAGACTATCATCAAACTCCTTTGAACTAAAAGAACTAAAGAATTAACGATAATTACGGTACTTTGGAGAATACATGCAACTCTCTGCAAATTTAACAAGATTGCTAGGACGAGGGAGATTGGATGCCAAACCTAAACACAAAATTATCAGTTATGAACTTATCAATGGTAATTGATTTCAATATTTCATAACACTTACCGAATTCATATGCTCTCGCAGCTACCTTTGCCGCAATAGTCGCTGAAATCTTTCTGATATTCTTAAAACGAGGATAGACAATACCTTTGGCATAGTCTTCTTCTGTAACCTGAGATGCCAAAGCTTCGGCTGCATGTTTGAATAATGTACATATATTGTCACACACACCCATTTTTATATAAAAGTATATTAAAAACTAGGTTCGAAACTTATGTATTGATTGGATTGAATAAATCCAACATGTTATAAACTAGTGTTTCTTTGAAATCTGTATGTTGAATGTTATTGTAGGTGAAACAAGAAATAATAAAGAATTAAGAATTATAAGTAACAAATAATGATCGGTTAAGAAATATAAATTATATTATAAATTTGGACATAATTGAACTCTTTTTATTATTTAGTAACTTTTAATAAATTGTTACGATAAAAAGTTTTATGTTTTAAATATGTAATTATTAAAATCATTATTCTTTTTAGAGACATACGAGAAACAAAAATCTAGACTTCACCAAAAATCAATAATGTGACAACATCAGTTTAATTATAATGAGAAGATTATTATATAAACTACTACTAGAATAATGATCAATGTACTCGAATTAACCTTGGTTTCTTTTATTTAAGCTTTTACAATTACCCATTTGCCCCGTTAACATTACCATAGAGCCAAAAACCTATTTTCCAATAAATTATGATGCCAACAAAGACTCATTGCCTTTTCCTTCATTTCATTTATATTGTTTGATAAGCATGTCGGTCTCTCTATCTTTCTAGATAGAGGAAAGACATGCCACCATATACCCCTCGCAGACCCTGCTCTCCAGCGGGATACACTGGGTATGTTTGTTTGTTTGTTTGTTTGTTTGATAAGCATGTATTAGATATCTTCCCACCTAAACCTTTGTTCTTAAAAATGCATTTTTCTTTGTATAAGTCTGTTTTAACCTGTATGTCTTCCTTATTTTATTTTGAGGGTCACATTTAACTAAAAATGGGACCCAAACATGAAATGTACTTTATCTATTTACCTGCAGCCAAAAGGAACTCGTCATGCACACGGATAGCACCACACATGATCAATCCCAAACCAAATCCAGGAATATATAAGCATTATTTGCCTACGTTAAAACAAAAAATAAATAAATAAATAAAAAACAAGTACATAAAAACATTAGATGATCGGGCATCAAGAAAGTGAAATTATTTAAGTGGAAAATCATGTAAGAGTTAAACCTGTCCAGGCACAAACTCTTTGCCATCGTATGTGACGGGGTCAAATGGACTTCCACTAGCAAAGATCGCATGACCCTGCAAATAGTTTGAAATCATGTAGTTGAAGGATCAAAGTTGCTAGTTTCAAACGTTTTTATTTTATTATTATTGGCTTTATGTTTTTTGTTTTCTAGTCTTAACGTCTGATTTACTTCTGCTAAGTTCCTCTAGACCGTGTGCGGGTAATGGATATTAGGTTAATTAGTATGGTGTATGTTGAGTGTGAAACCACTCCACAATTTCACACGGAAAGCAGGTAAACCACTAATCTTAGTGGTGGAGTTGGTTTCTTCTTGTTTATCCTATATATGGGATCTAAATCTGTATTTGTAATTGTACCAAGCTTAATAAAAACCTCCTAGTTACCTAGAGTGGACGTAGGTCAGAGCCGGACCGAACCACTATAAATCTTTGTGTTGTTCTTGTGGTTGTGTTGATTGTGTTCGTGTGTGTGATAACGTCCGATCCTAACAACGGGTATCAGAGCACCAGGCTCTTGACAGACTCACACGAACCAGAAGGAGGTGCACAAGAACAGAGGAAAAGACACTGACCTGTGAAATCAGGAACTAGGGTTCCGATCAGAGACTGCTGGCGCTAGCACCGCCGCCACCGCCGCCCTCTTCACCGTCGTCAGTCGCCGCAGCCGCCGCAGCCGCCGCCGCTCACCTGTCGCCGCCCTTCTGCTCCGGTTAGGGTCCCGTTCGAACCCAACCGACCTGTGCCGCCTTACACCAACAGCCGTTGCCATCATCTCTGCTCCGATTTGGCGTTCTGGGGGTGGATAGAGAAGAAAGAAAAGGAGCAGCTTTCTTTTTTTAAGTGGAGAAGAAAGGAGCAGCTTTTGTTTTAAGTGGAGAAGAAAAGCATCATGTGATTCACTTTTTATATGGAAAATTGAGTTTCTTTCAATTTTACCAAAAGGACCCCTCAACTTTGACAAGTATCTCATAACATCCATCATCCACAACTTGGTTGTTTATCGTCGTTCAAAGCTTGAAAAAGATAAGTTTCTTGCTTTCATATATTACTTCTATAAATTACCACTTAGCAGTACGAATCTGTTGGTTAGTAGTTATTTGGTAATTTGTTAAAATGGCAGAGGATGGTAAAATCAAGATTGATAAGTTTGATGGAACCGATTATGGATTTTGGAAAATGCAAATTGAAGACTTATTATATCAGAAAAGTTTGCATTTACCATGTTGGGACAACAACCAGATGACATGTACGATGATGAATGGAAGCTGTTGGATCGACAAGCCTTGGGTGTAGTTAGGCTTTCATTAACAAAGAGTGTTGCGTATAACATTGTTAATGAAACAACTACTTATGGAGTATTTAAGGCTTTGTCCAACATGTACGAGAAGCCGTCCGCTTCCAACAAAGTGTTCCTCATCAAACAATTGGTTAACACGAAGATGAAGTAAGGCATGTCAGTTGCCGCTCACATAAACGAGTTCAACTCGATTATTTCTCGTTTATCCTCAGTAGAAATAAAGTTTGAAGATGAAGTAAAAGCGCTCCTCCTTTTATCATCCTTGCCCGACAGTTGGTCAGGCACAGTCATAGCTGTTAGTAGTGCATCCGGCACTACCAAACTCACTTTTGAGAGTATTCGTGACTTGATCATAAATGAAGATATCAGACGAAGAAGCAATGGTGAGACTTCTAGTTCTAGTTCTTTATTACACACAGAAAGTAGAGGAAGAAGAAACGAAAGAGGTCATAATCGAGGCAGGTCAAAATCTAGAAGAAGGGGGCAGTCTAAGAACCGAAAAGACATTGAATGTTGGAATTGCAAAGAAAAGGGTCATTTTAGAAGCCAATGTCCAAAACCATCAACATCCAACAAAGAAGTCAATCATGTTGCATCTGAAGAATCCGATGACACTCTCATATGTTGTGTTGAGAATGATGTGGAATCCTGGATTATGGATTCGGGTGCTTCTTTTCACGCTATCTCATGCCCAGATATGGCAAAGAATCTGCGAACAGGCAACTTTGGTAAAGTTCGTTTAGCCGATGATCAAATGCTTGATATCACAGGTATTGGAGATGTAGACTTGAAGACCTCATTAGGAACTATATGGACGTTAAAAGATGTCAGGGTTATTCCTAATTTGAGGAGAAAATTGATTTCAGTTGGAAAATTGGACGATGAAGGGTTCAATGTTCATTTTGGGGGTGGAATATGGAAAGTGATCAAAGGCAATATGGTGATTGCCAAAGGAAAGAAGAAAGGCACTTTGTACATGGCAGAGGTTTCAGCCGAAGAGGTTCATGCAACGACCTCAGATCCGAGTCCATCAACTTTATGGCATAATCGACTCGGACACATGGGCGAAAAGGGATTGAAGATTTTGGCTCAGAAAGGGAAGTTTCCAGACTTGAAGAAAGTGGAAACCGAATTTTATGAACCTTGTGTTCTTGGCAAACAAAAAAGGGTTTCTTTTGAGAAAACAGGGAGAACACCAAAAGCTCAAAAATTAGAGCTTGTTCACACGGATGTATATGGACCAACAACAGTTTCATCTCTAGGAGGCTCAAGCTACTATGTTACCTTCATCGACGATTCAACACGCAAGGTATGGGTCTATTTTCTTAAACATAAATCTGGTGTATTTGATGCTTTTAAGATATGGAAATCTGCTGTTGAAAATGAAACTAACCTGAAGGTAAAGTGCTTGAAGTCGGACAATGGTGGTGAATACATTAGCAAAGAGTTTATCAGCTATTGTGCTAAGAAAGGGATCAAGATAATCAGAACGGTTCCAGGAACTCCTCAGCAAAATGGTGTAACTGAGAGAATGAACAGAACACTGAATGAGAGGGCTAGAAGCATGAGGTTGAATGCAGAGATGCCCAAAACATTCTGGGCAGATGCAGTTAACACTGCAGCCTATTTGATTAACCGTTCACCATCTGCTCCCTTGGATTTTAAATTGCCAGAAGAAATGTGGCAAGGAAAGGAGGTAAGTCTCGAACACTTACGTGTCTTTGGTTGTAGTGCTTACGATTTGTTAGATGACAGGGACAAGCTAGACTCAAAGTCCAAGAAGTGCACATTCATTAGTTATGGGTCTGGAGAAATGGGTTACAGGCTTTGGGATAATGAAGGCAGGAAAGTAATCAGAAGCAAGAATGTCGTCTTCAATGAAAACGAATTATACAAAGACAGAAACACCAAGAGACAAGAAGTTCAGAAAGAAAGTGTTGAGTTTGAAAGTGGTGGAAAAAGAAAAGAAGCTTCAGTCAACATTCCAGAAAATGGGAATGAGTCAAGCGACAGTGAGAGCTCAAGGGATGATTCTAGTAATGATTCTGAGGAGGAAGAAGAAGAAGTTGCTCCTCAAACTCCAGAATCCCTAGTAACACCTCAATTTCAACCAAGAAGATCCTCCAGGGTCATCAGACCACCAAACAGATATTCACCATCTGTCAATTACATACTTCTAACAGAAAATGGTGAGCCCCAGTGTTATTCAGAAGCCATGGGGATGAAAGATTCATTGCAGTGGGAGCTAGCAATGAAAGATGAAATGAAGTCGCTTGAGAAGAACAAGACCTGGCACTTAACAAAGCTTCCAGCTGGGAAGAAAGCTCTTCAAAACAAATGGGTCTTCAGGGTCAAAGACGAACATGATGGTACCAAACGGTACAAAGCAAGATTGGTAGTCAAGGGGTTTCAATAGAAAGAGGGAATTGATTTCAATGAAATTTTCTCTCCAGTGGTGAAGATGACTACAATCAGACTTGTTCTCAGCATTGTAGCAGCAGAAGGCTTGCATCTAGAGCAGCTAGATGTCAAGACAGTTTTTCTACATGGTGACCTAGATGAAGACATCTACATGACACAACCAGAGGGTTTTCAGGTTAAAGGCAAAGGAAACCTGGTGTGTAAATTGAAGAAGAGCTTGTATGGTCTAAAACAAGCGCCAAGACAATGGTATTTGAAGTTTGATAACTTCATGAGAAGAGTTGGTTACAAGAGATGTGACAATGATCCTTGTTGTTACATTAAGAAGTTCAAGGGTTCTTATATCATTCTACTACTCTATGTAGATGATATGTTGATTGCAGGTTCAGACATGGCAGAAATCAAGAAGTTAAAGAAACAAATGTCTGAAGAATTTGAGATGAAAGACTTAGGAGCTGCAAACCAAATACTCGGAATGAGTATTTTCAGAAACAAAGAAGATGGTTCTTTGACACTCTCTCAAGAGAAGTACATTGAGAAAGTGTTAGAGAGATTCAGCCTAAAAGATGCCAAGATCAGAAGCACACCTTTGGGAAGTCACTTCAAGCTTTCTAAAGTTCAGTCACCTAAATAGATGAAGACAAAGCAGAAATGGCTAATGTTCCTTATGCATCTGCAGTTGGTAGCCTCATGTATGCAATGGTATGCACGAGACCAGATATAGCTCATGCAGTGGGAGTTGTTAGTCGGTTTATGTCCAATCCGGGGAAAGAACATTGGGAAGCAGTTAAATGGCTACTAAGGTATTTGAAGGGTACTTCAAAAGTGGCATTGCATTTTAAAGGAAAAGATTTTATTCTGAAGGGTTTTGCAGATGCAGACCTTGGTGGTTGCAAAGAGTCATACAAAAGCACCACCGGGTATGTCTTTACAGTGGGAGGCACTGCGGTAAGTTGGACGTCCAAACTTCAGAAAAGTGTTGCCCTTTCAACCACAGAAGCAGAGTATATGGCAATTGCTGAAGCAAGCAAAGAGCTTATATGGTTGAAGAACTTTCTCAACGAATTTGGCAAAGAACAAGTTGATTGTACACTATTCTGTGACAATCAAAGTGCAATTTATCTTGCAAAGAATCCTGTCTTTCATTCGAAGACAAAGCACATACAGCTGAGATATCACTTCATTAGAGAAAGAATTAATGATGGCACTGTAAAGTTGAAGAAGATCAAAGGAACTGAAAATCCAGCTGATATGTTGACTAAGGTTGTTACCTTAGAGAAGTTGAAGCTTTGCACAGCTTCAACAGGCCTTCAGGATAATTGAAGAGAAGGTCGGGGTAACTAGGAAGATAGTGAAGATGAAAAGTTTCTTACAGAAATACAGATACACAGTTGAAGCACAGGTGAAGATTGTTCCGTGGCTTCAAGTGGGAGATTGTTGAGTGTGAAACCACTCCACAATTTCACACGGAAAGCAGGTAAACCACTAATCTTAGTAGTGGAGTTGGTTTCATCTTGTTTATCCTATATATGGGATCTAAATCTGTATTTGTAATTGTACCAAGCTTAATAAAAACCTCCTAGTTACCTAGAGTGGACGTAGGTCAGAGCCGGACCGAACCACTATAAATCTTTGTGTTGTTCTTGTGGTTGTGTTGATTGTGTTCGTGTGTGTGATAACGTCCGATCCTAACAGTGTACAAGCTCATAGGTATCTAAAACTTATAATTTCTTTTTCTATATATTGTAATCCATCATTCAGTAATAAATCAATTCATACCTTAAATATCTTATAGTTTTTTCTACTTTAAAATAATTGAATGCAAATTTAGACATTCAACTATAAACTCAGTCTTTCATCTATGTGTTTTTTAGAGACTTTATCTGCAAGTCTTCACATCCTAGTTGTGTGGGACATTTAACAAGTTCATTTCATGGGGTCCGGTTATGCAGCAGTCAGATATCCAATGTTTGTACGTAATGAAAAATATAGAACATTGTATAACTTACATTGCTCCATGTATAAGCTTCTTCAGCAGTACACTCAGATTGTGATGTTGGATTAGAGAGAGCCATTATGAGAGGTTTCTACATGCCAAAACATCATATTATATCTTATTTATATTATGTAAAATTCCGTACATGTGGTAAATTATATTCATTTTTTCCATAAATATCAGTTGTGCTCATTAAAGATTCTACTATTTTAATACTAATGTAATTTAATGAGTAAAACGATTTGTAGTAAATAAAACTTGGATGAATTACACCCTGTTTGATTCTTTTTAAGTTGTCCTTGCTAATTTTACATGTTGAACCCACTAGAGATAAACATATCCAAATCTTCGAATCTCCAAGCCAGGGTTCAAAATATCACCATACAAAACCTTAATTTTCTTTTGTCAATGCGAGATGGAAAGAATGGACTAACCGCATTAATAGATGACATGGCCTCGATAACTTCTTTTGTAAATTGTTTACCAACCCCTGATGTACCTATTAATATCGTTGGCTTGATTACCTGTATTAACATATACATAATGTAAACAATCTTTTACTTGCATTTCATGAAGAGTCTAGCATTACCACAAAAAACTAAAAGAAAATAGTTATGAAGATATAATCATACCTTAACGGCTTCCAAGAGTCCTGTAATAGGTTCATGATCATGAGCCCATGGTTGCTTAAAAGATTGAAGGGAATCCTTTCGCGTGCTTACAACCAATCCCTGTATTGAAGCAGCACATGCTTAACATTCATACTGTGACTACTTCATATAAACAACACTTATGTTGAATAATGATGTCTCTTAGAAACGGCAATTTCAACTTGTTACATGTGATTTGGTTTATTAAGGTTATATTTTATCTCCAGTTCAAACAAATAAGATAAAGCAAAAAACAGGTCAAAGGATCTAATGTGTCCCCATTTTCTTATTAAAGCATATTCCCTAAACTATTATATTTCAAAGATAGATTATTATTGAAATGATTCTTTAACACACTAATTATTTAGGAGGATCTAAAAATTTGGGGTAAAAGTGTTTTGTGCTAATCCTACCATTTCACAGGTACCAAATGTTACCCATATCATGTGCCCGTTTTCCCAAATCTAGTGTTTCTTACCTTTGAGTCAACAAGCCAAATTTTCTTTCGAGAGTCTTCCACCGTCAATTTTGTCTGCGAATAGCACTTTTGAAGGTTAATATCATCGAATTAAGAAAAATACATTAGCATAAAAATAATACATTATATGTATTCATATATTACTACTTATTACTAATAACAAAATTTTAGACAAACTTGTTAGGGTTTTTTTTAATCAAAATAATATATTTTGACAAACAGAATTGTTTTAGTAATCTTAACAAATCCATTTCAAAAATTCCAATATGATATCTGATTGAGATAGACTAAACACAAGTAAAATAAACAATCACACTATAAATAAATATTAATGACGTAACATCTAGTAATAAAATAAGACGATCCATTGCTTTTTTCTTTCCCTTCAAAGTAAAAATAGATCAATTGCTATCTATTACAAACTTTTTCGTATTTGATCTAATATGTACCTTTTCCCAATTGTCTCTATGAAGGAGTTGAGAAATAGTATATCATACTATTGACTAGGGGTTTCAAAAAAAAGATTTGTTTATTTACCCTTTATCTTCTTAAAAAAAGTAAACTATCCATCTCAATCTAATTTTCGTATATGTTTATAATTTTCGTATATGTTTATAAAGCAATGTAAAGAAGCAGTTGGGTTTGCTGGGTTTTTAGTTTGGCCACATATTTTTGCTGCATTTTGCATTTTGCCCCTCTCATTGTCATATAAGAAAAGAAAAAGGGTTTCTCCCCATTGTTCTCCGTATGTTTTTCTGATTGGGGTTTTTAGGGTTTTGTGGTGGTGGCCGCCCATTTGCCAAAGACGATGATCGCGAGGCGGCGGCTGCGACGGTAACAGTTATCTTGCATGTCTTTATAGCCGGTGGTTGTTGTGGTGGTGGATCTGTTGCCGCTTCGCCTCCCCTCTGTGGTTGAGGTGGAGCAGGCGGCGGTTGCCCATGGCTCAACCAGCGTACCATGTCACCGTCGTCGTCGGTGTTGTAATTTTATGGAACCTCATGATTCGTGGGTTGAGATCGGACTAGATCGGGATGGTTGTCTCTTGTTCGCCGCCTTCCTCCTGATCAGGTTGATGTTCATCATCCGGTGGTGGGGCTACTGTTTTAGGAGAGCTTTCGGTGGAGCTCCACCAGAGAGTGGTCGTCGTTTCTCTTAAGGGTTTTCGGGTCCGGTGGTGTCTCCGTCAGAAATGTTGCCTCCTGACTGTTGTTCTCTGGTGAGTGCATGTCGTACTTTCCCTATTTTTGTTTTATTTGCCCCTAATTGTTGTCGATGTCGTTATCTTGAAGACCGCGATTGCAAGGTTGGTGATGGTGGTCCGGAGACCAGTGTCGTGGATTATGAGGTTTCTTCCATTTGAGACTAAATCCGGCTAGGTGTGTTGACATGTTGATGACGACGACCCTTTGCTCAACCGAAACTTACTGTTTCATGCTTTCATTGTTGGTGTATTAATGATGGGATCTGTTCTGGTTGCTATTTTGTAACACCCGTAATTTCTTATTAAAGAAATTAAAAAGAACAAAAATAGAAAGAGAAAAGAAAAAAAAAAAAAAATCTACTTTTGTTTAAGGGTCAAAAGTGCCAAATGGGCAAACTTTCTATTTATTTTGATACAAAAGGTGGTATGGTCACCCACACTTGTTCACATCATCACCAACTTCGGATTTTAGAGAGAGAAAGCACAGGAGCAGAGAATTCTCGGAATTTTTGAAAAAGAACCTGAAAAACTCGAAGTTTTGGTAAGAAATCTTGAGTTTTGAAGCTTTAGATGATTCTAGACCCGTATATGTGCTTATAAATGTGCCTTGTGTGTTCGGGTGGTGTGGTGTGTGTGTGTTTTAGGTGTTAGAACAGTCGAGGAGGCTCGGGTGAAGAGTGTGAAATTTGAAGAGAACAACAAAGGTGAGTTCTAGACCCCTTCTTACCTGTTTTTAAATGTTTTGGGGCTGGAAATGCATGTAAGTATGTTTTTATAAGTTTGGGTATAATACCCGTATGATATGAATGTATGTATGTTTATGTTTATGTTAGATTTATGCCTAGAATCATGTGTATATGTTTAGTACTGGGCATTCTGATGTTTGGGAATATGAAATATGAATTAGTCATATGAGCAGGGTACTAAAACGACTAACAAGCCCAAATAATAGTAATATGTCTGAAATTTAGACTTAGAATAACTAAGTACAAACTAATGAGTCTAATAGTGCTTATACGCCCAGGGACATGCCTTAGAAATATTCCAAGTATGGTCATGAGTCTAAGCAGGTAATGTGTCCAATAGTTCTAAAACGACCAGACTCATAAGTTTGAAAATTTGCTAAGTATGGGGACTTATACGTCCAACAGGACTCATGAGTCCCACAGTACCCATGAGTCTGAAAACTAAGTAAAAAGGTGAAAAGTCTGAATTCTGGTCGTATGACCAGAAAATATTTTCTAAGTATGGGATGGTCGTATGACCAGAAAATATTTTCTAAGTATGGGATGGTACGACCAACAGGGCTAATACGACCAACAGAGCTAATACGACCAACAGGGGTCATACGCCCAGCAGTGCTCATACGCCCAGAGCCTGAAATTTTTCTAAGTGTAGATATGTCTGACAGTGGTGAAACGCCTAAGACAGGGCTCATACGCCCAAATACTTTGACTTTTTAAACAGACTTTTGTCTTGGAGTCTGTGCAGTAGGGTTTCACATGGATGTTGACTTGGACTTTATTGGATGCGAATGATTATGTCTGAATGTATTAATACCCTTTCTTAATATTTTAATTAATGTTATGATTAGGGCTGTGATGGGAATTAATATTAATATGATTATTAATATTATCAGTACTATTATTATTAATATGTTTATTAATAATAATATTGTATGATTCTACGTGTAATGATTATGATCAAGACAGGAATTATTATTATCATTAATAAAGTGGAAGATTAATGTAATAGAAAGTGGAATGTAAATGAATAAAAGAAAGTCTTGATTAATAATGGGTGAGCAACTTGGTGTTGCAAAAGCCCGCAGAAGGCTTACAATCTTTGAGATTGATAATGGGTGAGCAACTTGGTGTTGCAAAAGCCCGCAGAAGGCTTACAATCTTCGAGATTGATAATGGGTGAGCAACTTGGTGTTACAAAAGCCCACAGAAGGCTTACAATCTTTGAGATTGATAATGGGTGAGCAACTTGGTGTTGCAAAAGCCCGCAGAAGCCTTGCAATCCTTGAGATTGCTAATGGGTGAGCAACTGGTGTTGCAAAAGCCCGCAGAAGCCTTGCAATCCTTGAGATTGCTAATGGGTGAGCAACTTGGTGTTGCAAAAGCCCGCAGAAGCCTTGCAATCCTTGAGATTGCTAATGGGTGAGCAACTTGACGTTGCAAAAGCCCGCAGAAGACTTACAACCCGTGAGGTTGGAAATGGGTGAGTGACTCGGTGTCACAACAGACCCAAAAGTCTTGAGATCCTTGAGATCGTTAATGGTTGAGCAACTATGTGTTGCAAAAGACCGGGAGAAGAATGATAAAAGTACGAATTGAACGATGGTGAAGATAATAAAAATATTACCTATGTGTATGTACGATGTATGATCACCTAAGAAGATGAGAAACGGTTTTGAATGAAAAATAAAGTATTTTAATTATAAAACTAGAACTCACTCAACAACGCTGACTTTTATGTATTTTCCAGTTGGCAGGTGACAGGTTGCTGAGGATGGCACCCGGGGATGGCTACTTGGCGGGCAAGACTGACATCCATTCACTTTTTGACAATACTGTTGTTTTGTAATTCATTCATCTAACATTTTGTGACTTATAAACTAGAATGTATTGCTTAGCAACAGTGTTTTTAATGGAATGAATGTCTTTTGTTTAAATTAATTCCGCTGCTTAAATTTATAATAAGTATGATTTATGTTGTGAATGACCAACTGTGAGGTGCCCGGGAACGGGGCCTTACAAGTTGGTATCAGAGCTAAAGTTTAAGTGAATTGGGTAAAATTTTCAAAATAAACCTTAACTTAAACTGAAAATGGGACGGAAAGAGGGATGTCAGCCCGAGTAGCCATGTGCCATCAGGTATTGTTTTCTTAAAAGTCAACCAGACTTATGTGCGTGTGCTATATGGATTATGTGATCTTAGTAGATTTAGATGCTGATGTAGTCAGGATAGGAGATGCTTGGGGTGTGAAGAGTAAAGAAAGTGGCTAATCACAACTGGCCACTGTAATTAGGGACTTACTATACTTGACATAAACTGGGCTGTTTCCTTGAATGACTGTTTTAGTGTTTGAATCTTATAGTGCATAGGAAAATGGCTGGGAAGAAACCTACAAAAGCTGCTAGAGGTAGAGGTCGTCCGCGTACGACTAGGAACAGTACTAAAGCTCCAGAGACGATCCCGTGAACCCTGAGGTTCCTGATAGGAACGAAGAAACTGAGAATGCGAGCCTGAATGCCTCAGCTAGGGAGGCGATGCTGATGAGGTACACCAAGTCCTGCAGGCAGTTATGCCATCTGTGGTGACGGATGTTATTCGTGCCGTGAGGAATGAGGAGAGAAAGGAGAAGGAGGATAGGAGAGGGTCAACTGGGAAGGAAAGCAAGGGAGGAGAGGAACGACCGGATCCAAAGATAGTAGTATCTGATGAAGAGGAAGATGATGTGGTAGGGGTGACAACCAAGGGATGTAATTACGGGGCATTCCAGAGGTGCAGGCCCCGACTTTTGACGGGAATGGTAATGCTGCTGCAGCCCACCGTTGGATAAGGGAGGTGGAGGCGGTACTTGAGATCAACGAGTGCCGGGAGGATCAGAAGGTGAAGTTTGCCACCCACTCCTTTACTGACTCAGCACTATGTTGGTGGGACAATATTGTCCAAGCTGAGGGTAGTAGGGCTATAGGCAAGATGAAGTGGCCCGAGTTGAAGAAGCTGGTAATTGAGGAATTCTGTCCTCACAGGGAACTTGATAAGATTGAGAGGGAGTTCCTGCAACTCGAGGCGGGAACCATGAGCCACCAGCAATACACTGCCAAGTTCAATGAGATGGCGAGGCTGGTGCCAGATCAAGTGACACCGGTATCTCGGAAGATTAACCGGTACATTCAGGGACTGCCAGCCGACATTCGTAGGCACTTGATTGCTGCTCGGCCAAGCACGTTTAGGTCGGCAGTGGATCTGGCTGGCAGAATCTATGATGAAAGGGAAGTGACAGTGGTGGAGTCAAGGAAATCCGGTGGTGCTGACCGGAATTGGAACGGGAAGCGGTTCGGGCGTGGTGGCTTTACCCCGAACAACAAAAGGATGAGAGGGGATGACCGTAAGGGGGGTCATCAAGCTCAGGGCCCAAAAGGTGTGGCAAGTGCGGGAAGGAGCACACGGGGGAGTGCAGAATGGAGCCCAAGGTGTGCTACAGGTGCGGGAAGCTGGGCCACATCTCGAGGGACTGTAAAGATGTGAGGTGTTATAACTGCGGCGAGGCGGGCCATATGAGCAAAGACTGCAGGAAGCAGAGGGTGGAGAGTTCGGGGCAAAGAAGGTGGCAGGGACTGAGGGGCAGAAGGACGAGTGCCAGAGCTTTCACATGACCAGGGAGGAGGCTAGGACGGACCCCGATGTTGTGTCAGGTACGTTTCTAGTAAATCAAACTCTTGCTTCTGTGTTATTTGATTCTGGTGCTAGTAAGAGTTTCATTTCTGCTACTTTCTGTGCTAAATTGCCTGTTAGTGGTAAATGCATTGATGAGCCCTTTGAAGTAGAAACCGCTATTGGTAAGTCCACTAGAGTTACTGATGTGATAGAGGACTGTACCATAGAATTAGAAGGTCATAGGTTTGCTGCTAGATTACATGTGATGCCCCTAGGTGGATTTGATGTAGTACTAGGGATGGATTGGTTGGCAACCTATGAAGCGAATATCGTATGTCGAAAGAAGATGATTAGATTGACGGCATCTGACGGAAGTCTGGTGACAATATACGGTGATCGGGTAACGGTGATTCCGAAGATGATTTCGATGGCGGTGGCGGGGAAGTGCATGAGGCGTGGGTGCAACGCCTACCTATGTTATGTGAAGGATGTGGAAACGCCAACACCACAACTATCCGACGTTCCGGTTGTGTGCGAGTTTCCAGATGTGTTCCCGGAAGACTTATCGGGATTGCCACCTGACCGCGAAATTGAATTTCAAATTGACTTAATACCCGGTGCCCAACTGTCGCCAAGGCCGTATCGATTAGCTCCTACGGAGATGAAAGAATTGATGGAGCAACTGCAAGAGTTGCTTGACAAGGGCTTTATTAGACCGAGTATCTCTCCTTGGGGTGCTCCGGTCTTGTTTGTGAAGAAGAAGGACGGTAGCATGAGAATGTGTATCGACTACCGTGAGTTGAACAAGCTAACGGTAAAGAATCGGTATCCGTTACCGAGGATTGACGACTTGTTCGACTAGCTTCAGGGTGCCAGTTGGTTCTCGAGGATAGATCTTCGATCTGGCTACCATCAATTGAAAGTGAAGGAGCAGGACGTTCCTAAAACAGCTTTCCGTACGCGTTATGGACATTATGAGTTTCTTGTTATGTCATTTGGTCTAACTAACGCGCCAGCTGCTTTTATGGATTTGATGAACCGAGTGTGTCGGCCAATGTTAGATAAATCGGTGATTGTGTTCATCGATGATATTCTTATTTATTCGAGGAGCGAAGAAGAGCATGCCGGTCACATTCGGGAAGTATTGGAGACTTTGAGGAGGAGAAACTGTATGCTAAGTTCTCCAAGTGTGCCTTCTGGTTACGCGAGGTACAATTTCTGGGTCACGTGGTAAATGCAGAAGGAAAATGGTGGACCCAGCAAAGGTTGAGGCTGTGATGCAATGGAAATCACCAAAGACGCCATCCGAGATTCGTAGCTTCTTGGGATTGGCGGGCTATTATAGGAGATTTATTCAAGACTTTTCAAAGATAGCCTCACCTTTGACAAAATTGACTCGTAAGGACGTGAAATTCGTGTGGGGTCGAGAGCAGGAGACGGCTTTTGAGGAGTTGAAGGCAAGACTAACACAAGCTCCTGTTTTGACTTTGCCCGAGGGGAATGAAGACTTAGTGGTCTATTCAGATGCATCTTATTCCGGGCTAGGTTGCGTGTTGATGCAACGTGGAAGGGTGATCGCATATGCATCTCGACAACTGAAGATCCACGAAGTCAACTATCCCACACACGATCTAGAATTAGCTGCGGTGGTTTTCGCGTTAAAGATTTGGCGGCACTATCTATACGGGACGAAGTGCACAATCTTCACCGACCACAAAAGCTTGAAGTACTTCTTCGAGCAGAAAGATCTTAACATGAGACAGAGGCGATGGTTGGAACTAATAAAGGATTATGATTGCGAAATCCATTACCATCCGGGCAAGGCCAACGTGGTGGCCGATGCCCTTAGTCGAAAAGAACGACCTGAGCCAATTCGGGTGAAGGCTTATCAGCTGATCATGACCCCCGATGTGATGACACAGGTTAAGGAGTTCCAAGACGAGGCTTTGAAAGAAGATCATCTTAACTCCGAAAGGATGAGAGGCCTAGTTACGGAATTGGGTGAGAACACTCTTGGTGTTAAGACCCGATTTGGGCGAATGTGGATTCCTCGATACGGGGATCTACGTAAAAAGATTATGGACGAGGCCCATAAGACCCGATACTCCATTCACCCCGGTGCTACCAAAATGTACCACGATATGAAGAAAGACTATTGGTGGCGGGTATGAAACGCGACGTAGTGGAGTACGTAAGTAAGTGCTTGACTTGCTTACAAGTGAAGGCGGAACACCAGAAGCCCTACGGGAAGATCCAACCGTTGGATATACCCGAGTGGAAGTGGGAGCACATCACCATGGACTTCATCACGAAGTTACCACGTACCCCAAAAGGGTATGATGCCATATGGGTGATAGTTGACCGCTTGACAAAGAGTGCCCACTTCCTACCGATCCGTGAAACGTACTCATCCGAGAGATTGGCGGATCTATTCATCAAAGAAATTGTAGCTCGTCATGGTGTACCGGTGTCTATTGTGTCTGATCGTGACACCCGGTTTACCTCCAAGTTTTGGAAAAGATTTCATGATGCAATGGGGGCGAGACTACACATTAGTACAGCATATCACCCTCAGACAGACGGTCAGTCTGAGAGGACGATCCAAACCTCGAAGACATGCTTCGAGCGTGCGTGATCGACTTTGGAGGAAGTTGGGACAACCACCTGCCGTTAGCAGAATTCTCGTATAACAACAGCTATCATGCCAGTATTGGCATGCCACCCTACGAGATGCTATACGGTAGGAGATGTAGGACGCCCGTATGTTGGGGAGACATTGGGCAAAAGGAGCTGGGAGGTGTTGAGGTGATTGAAGCTACGACTGAGAAATTGGAAAGGATCAAAGCCTTCATGAAGGCGGCGAAAGATAGGCAAAAGTCGTATGCTGACAAGAGGCGAAGACCGATAGAGTTCAAGGTTGGCGACCGAGTCATGTTGAAGGTCTCGCCCTGGAAGGGAATCATTAGATTCAGGAAACGAGGTAAGCTAAGCCCGAGATACATAGGATCTTTCCGAATTATCGCACGAGTAGGAGAGGTGGCCTATCGACTTGAACTGCCAGATGAGTTAAGTGGAATTCATCCACATTCCATGTATCTCATCTGAGAAAGTGCTTAGCTGATGAAGGCATGGTTGTACCACTGGAGGATATCGAGGTGGATGAGCGGCTCAACTACGTGGAGCAACCAGTGGCCATTATTGATCGTAAAGAAAAGAGGTTAAGGAATAAAGTGGTTCCTCTTGTGCGCGTACAGTGGAAGCACAGGAAGGGATCCGAGTCTACGTGGGAGACTGAAGAAGAAATGAGACAGCACTACCCACATCTGTTTGAGGAATAACAGGTTTCGGGGACGAAACTATATAAGGGGGGTGGACTTGTAACACCCGTAATTCTTATTAAAGAAATTAAAAAGAACAAAAATAGAAAGAGAAAAGGAAGAAAGCAAAAAAAAATCTACTTTTGTTTAAGGGTCAAAAGTGCCAAATGGGCAAACTTTCTATTTATTTTGATACAAAAGGTGGTATGGTCACCCACACTTGTTCACATCATCACCAACTTCGGATTTTAGAGAGAGAAAGCACAGGAGCAGAGAATTCTAGGAATTTTTGAAAAAGAACCTGAAAACTCGAAGTTTTGGTAAGAAATCTTGAGTTTGAAGCTTTAGATGATTCTAGACCCGTATATGTGCTTATAAATGTGCCTTGTGTGTTCGGGTGGTGTGGTGTGTGTGTGTTTTAGGTGTTAGAACAGTCGAGGAGGCTCGGGTGAAGAGTGCGAAATTTGAAGAGAACAACAAAGGTGAGTTCTAGACCCCTTCTTACCTGTTTTTAAATGTTTTGGGGCTGGAAATGCATGTAAGTATGTTTTTATAAGTTTGGGTATAATACCGTATGATATGAATGTATGTATGTTTATGTTTATGTTAGATTTATGCCTAGAATCATGTGTATATGTTTAGTACTGGGCATTCTGATGTTTGGGAATTTGAAATATGAATTAGTCATATGAGCAGGGTACTAAAACGACTAACAAGCCCAAATAATAGTAATATATCTGAAATTTGGACTTAGAATAACTAAGTACAAACTAATGAGTCTAATAGTGCTTATACGCCCAGGGACATGCCTTAGAAATATACCAAGTATGGTCATGAGTCTAAGCAGGTAATATGTCCAATAGTTCTAAAACGACCAGACTCATAAGTCTGAAAATTTGCTAAGTATGGGGACTTATACGTCCAACAGGACTCATGAGTCCCACAGTACCCATGAGTCTGAAAACTAAGTAAAAAGGTGAAAAGTCTGAATTCTGGTCGTATGACTAGAAAATATTTTCTAAGTATGGGATGGTACGACCAACAGGGCTAATACGACCAACAGAGCTAATACGACCAACAGGGGTCATACGCGCAGCAGTGCTCATACGCCCAGAGCCTGAAATTTTTCTAAGTGTAGATATGTCTGACAGTGGTGAAACGCCTAAGACAGGGCTCATACGCCCAAATACTTTGACTTTTTAAACAGACTTTTGTCTTGGAGTCTGTGCAGTAGGGTTTCACATGGATGTTGACTTGGACTTTATTGGATGCGAATGATTATGTCTGAATGTATTAATACCCTTTCTTAATATTTTAATTAATGTTATGATTAGGGCTGTGATGGGAATTAATATTAATATGATTATTAATATTATCAGTACTATTATTATTAATATGTTTATTAATAATTATATTGTATGATTCTACGTGTAATGATTATGATCAAGACAGGAATTATTATTATCATTAATAAAGTGGAAGATTAATGGTAATAGAAAGTGGAATGTAAATGAATAAAAGAAAGTCTTGATTAATAATGGGTAAGCAACTTGGTGTTGCAAAAGCCCGCAGAAGGCTTACAATCTTTGAGATTGATAATGGGTGAGCAACTTGGTGTTGCAAAAGCCCGCAGAAGGCTTACAATCTTCGAGATTGATAATGGGTGAGCAACTTGGTGTTGCAAAAGCCCGCAGAAGGCTTACAATCTTTGAGATTGATAATGGGTGAGCAACTTGGTGTTGCAAAAGCCCGCAGAAGCCTTGCAATCCTTGAGATTGCTAATGGGTGAGCAACTTGGTGTTGCAAAAGCCCGCAGAAGCCTTGCAATCCTTGAGATTGCTAATGGGTGAGCAACTTGGTGTTGCAAAAGCCCGCAGAAGCCTTGCAATCCTTGAGATTGCTAATAGGTGAGCAACTTGGCGTTGCAAAAGCCCGCAGAAGACTTACAACCCGTGAGGTTGGAAATGGGTGAGTGACTCGGTGTCACAACAGACCCAAAAGTCTTGAAATCCTTGAGATCGTTAATGGTTGAGCAACTATGTGTTGCAAAAGACCGGGAGAAGAATGATAAAAGTACGAATTGAACGATGGTGAAGATAATAAAAATATTACCTATGTGTATGTACGATGTATGATCACCTAAGAAGATGAGAAACGGTTTGAATGAAAAATAAAGTATTTTAATTATAAAACTAGAACTCACTCAGCAACGCTGACTTTTATGTATTTTCCAGTTGGCAGGTGACAGGTTGCTGAGGATGGCACCCGGGGATGGCTACTTGGCGGGCAAGACTGACATCCATTCACTTTTTGACAATACTGTTGTTTGTAATTCATTCATCTAACATTTTGTGACTTATAAACTAGAATGTATTGCTTAGCAACAGTGTTTTTAATGGAATGAATGTCTTTGTTTAAATTAATTCCGCTGCTTAAATTATAATAAGTATGATTTATGCTGTGAATGACCAACTGTGAGGTGCCCGGGAACGGGGCCTTACATATTTTCATTAGATATGTGATATAGTTGTGGGTGTGTGGCTTCTTCGGCTTTGATGATAGAAAAATGGTCCTGCTTGCTTTGGCTTGGCAGCATTTCTGGCATGCAGCCGCAATCAGACATCCATTCTGAGCCGTGAACCGAGTATTTGAATTTGTTACAACATGGTGTGCATTTTGATCCAGATTGTTTCATGTCTTTCATTGTTTAGATCTGGTGTGATGTCGGTGATGACGAAGATGTGTTCGTCTGAGACAACCTCAGGTTCTGATGTCGGTGATGATGAAGATGTGTTCTTCTGAGACAGCCTTGGGTTTCCATACGCAACACGCGTGTCGGGAAACATGCTAGTTATGCTTAAATTCCTAAACACTTACAAATTACAATATTGAAAGAACTTCCCAAACAAGTAGTTAAATTATCTGTTGGTTATCCAATTAAGACTCAATCAATAGCCAATACATTAGTAGTTGAAAAGAATCTTGGTGACCTAGGTATTAGTGTAGCAAAAAAGTGTCACGTTTATTGTAACTTTGTAAAGCAAGACCACGTATCATGGAGGAATTACCTTCTTCAATATCTCAAGTGAAATAAGCTCGGCTATTCCAGTACCAGCCTTCATAACAAAAGAACAAATATGATGACTCAAACAGCCAAATTATATAAATGCACACACATATACACACACAAGCATGCACGCATGCACGCACACACACATATATACACACATATATATAAGTGTGTGTGTGTATTTAAATATTATAAACTAGTTAAGAAATATTTCATGCTAACCTCTCCAGCACCTAGAAATAGGAACGTATGATCAGCTAGAGTCCCACCGATCAACTTCAGAGCCGAAAGCAAGCCTCCCAATACAACACATGCGGTACCCTTAATCACATTAAAAGAGAGGGAAGTATGTACAATGCATACTAAGAAAGTAAGAGTACGACCCGTCTACTTATAACTAGGTAGATCTCTAGCGGGTCAAATAAATATTGTTCGGCAAACGTGTATTTTTTAATTTATGAATCCTTTGAAATAAATTATTATTGACAAAATGTTTTAGTCGAATTTTTAGACCTTATTTATTACAAAGAAAATTACGAAATTTTGAACAAATTTTGAGTCTTAACCGATCTCTCAAGTCATACCAAAGAGTATCAATTTTGAACCGTGATCTACCCTTTCGTTTCCTACTTCTAACTTAAAGGCAACTACCTGGATATCATCATTAAACACAAGATGGCTTGTTCGGTATTTAACCAACAAATCAAAAGCATTGTGGTTGGCAAAATCTTCAAACTGAACAAATAAAATATCATATTCATGTTAAGAGAAATTAAACTAAGAAATTGATCACAAATTTCAAAAAAGAAAAGGAAAAGAAAAACATGTTAAAAGACCTGTATGAGGACTTTTTCTCCATAGTTCTTCTTCACTGCAGTCATGAACTCATCTAACAGGTCGTCATATTCCTAAATTTAAGGAAAATAAATCACCTTTAGGACTTAACAACCGATTATAACTGGACTCCTCACTAAATAACTTGGGTTTACACGAATACATCTCAAATAAGAAAAAATAAATTAAAATAAGAGTAAATCTCGGTTTTGGTCCCTGTGTTTTGCAAATTGACTCCACTTGAGTACCAACGTTTATTTTGTCTCCATTTGAGTACCAAAGTTTAAAAAAATTGTCTGTTTCAGTCCTTTTGACTAACTGTATTAACATTTTCTGTTAGATTTTTTAAAAAGACCAAAATACCCCTAAGGGCTAAAAATATCACCTATCTCCACTACACACCACACACCACCACCCCTAACCTCTCAAACAAACCCCACCACCACCGGAGCCATCATCATAGTGGTTGCTGACATGGACATTGAAGCCCACCGTGGCCCTAACCCTAACCCTCTGTACAAAGCCATCCACCCACCTTCCCTCACTAAACTCCTCACAGTTTGCCCAACTGTTGGTCCTTTCCTATCATCACTGTTATCAAGAACCTGTAATCTTGTCTTGATTGTATCCAATGGCATTGTAACTAAAGCTGAAACACCTCCTGCCATGGCTGCACTAACACCTTGAACCGCCATTACAGTTCTTGAATCAGGTCTCAGAGCAACCATACCACCATTCTCACTCCCATCATCATCTTTCTTCTCATGTAAGATCCAATTCCACCCCACACAAGTCTTTGAACCACAGAGTATGAAGCCCACCAAACAGCATTTGAAGGTGCATATGTCATTACTGATATACCAAAACCTCTGTACAAACCTCTAGGTCCATCAGTACTGAGAATTTTCGAAAAGCATCAATTCCATTGATGTACTTGCACGATTTCAACGGATTCGAGGTCCCCTGTACCATGAGCCTTTGGCTAACCACATCAATCGGTGTCCACACAACCTGTGCTGCCAATGCAGCGGTTAATCCAGCCATTGCGTTGGCGATTGCAGCTGCTGTAGGCTCTGGAAACCCTAATTTGACAGTAGTGGTGGCGACGTTGCTTTTTGTAACCTCTAGGGCTGTCATGTACACCGTTCGAGCTGGAATTGTTCCGATCAATGAGGTACCGAAGCCTCTGTAAAGGCTCGAAAACCTTCATATCTGAGAATCGAAAACGCCGTTTGAGACTCAATGCGATCATTGGAGGTGGTGGCGATCTGGGTGCGGACGGCGGAGGCTTCGGAGGAGTAAGGGATGTTGTGGGAGTGGAGGCGGACGGCGGCGGCTAGGCCGGAGAGGCCGGCGCCGATGATGATGGCTCCGGTGGTGGTGGGGTTTGTTTCAAAGGTTAGGGGTGGTGGTGTGTGGTGTTTGAGAGGTTTAGAAGAAGATGGTGTTTTGAATGAGGGGTATTTTAGTAAATTGACAATCACTTAACGGAAAAAAGTTAACACGTTAGTCAAAAGGACTGAAACAGACAACTTTTTTAAACTTTGGTACTCAAATAGAGACAAAATAAACGTTGGTACTCAAGTGGAGTCAATTTGCAAAACACAGGGACCAAACCGAGATTTACTCTAAAAATAATATATCTTCATTTAATGAAACCTCGCCGGTTGCTCTTTTTTGTTTTAGACCAATGTAGAATTCATCGTTCAACAATGCCTCGTTTTTGGTGCCCACATCAATGGTTACTGGCAAACACTGCAACAAAAGTTTTGTGACCATAGTGAGCTCTTACGCCCTTTCAGGCCAATGGGAGATAAGCAATTGTCTTGATGACTAAGACGGTCTTTTGGTGCATTTAATCTAACTTGCTAACTACCATGACTTAAAGTCATAATAATTAGTTTTGAATTGGATAAGTGATTATGAACTCAATTTTTATACAATGGTATCATAAATTAAGAGAACTTACAACTGAAGGATGCACACCACCAAGTGCTGTATAAAGAGAAAGTTTTCCAATCGGTATTCCCATTCCCTATGTTTGTTTAATCATTAAGGGTTATTGAACTTAAGAAGAGTGAAAACATACCGGTAAAGAAAAAAAAAGCAAAATTTTGCAAAAAACATCAAAAGTGCAAGTCTTTAAGCACCTGACAGCCAAGGTCACCAAGCCCCAATATGCGCTCACCATCAGTTACAACAATAACTTGGATGTTCTTCTCGGCCAATTTTTCAGCACCTCACTAATCTTTCCCTAATAGTTCAGTTAGAATGTAGCATTATTATTATCATCATTATTAATGTTATTATTTTTATCATTATTATTATCATTATTATTAATATTACTATTGTTAGTACAAACACATCCATTTCATGAAAGCATTTGCATTTTCAAACTTTGGAAAGTTAAACATACTTGTCTTTTAAGCTGATGTAAAGTCCCTGTGGACGCCGGAAAAGCCTACCATACTTCTGGCAAGCTTCACCAACGACTGGCGTGTATACTACGGGAGTAGCTCCTCAACATTATCAATGAGAAGCTTGTAGAATAGTTTTTCATTCGTTTCCTACCAATATATGCATAGATTCATAATCAAATTAATACCTAAATGGACCTAAAAACCAAGTCCATGTATTTAAAGGGAGAGAGACGGGTACCTGGAGATCCATCATGGCTATGTATCTATGCAATGGGACTTGGTATTGGCGGAGTATGTGCAAAGTTCTTTTTTCCTAATTACAATAATCAAAGAAATCAGAGTCAATGGAATATGTAAGAAAAACTGTCATCAAAAGTGGTGTTTGGACTATTTTTAAAAAATAACATATTATGGCAACACGTTATTGTCATCTGAACATATGATTGTTTCCAATATGGACATCATAAAAACCGACTTTAAATGGGATATGTTGGTATGATGGTCCTCTAAAGTCAACACATAAATCAAAGAAAAAGAACTGGGAATTAAAGAACTTACTTGAAGTTCTTGACTAAATATCGTGGGTGGCAAAAGCCCTCGCAAGTAATGAGCATCTCTTTCTATCTCGGTAAAAGCAAGTCCTTTGTTATGTTGCGGGCTGCGCAACAATGTGTGCCCACTGAAAGAGAAACATAATCGACATGGATTTTGTTACTCATTATGTTCAAGAAAGAGGTAAATTTCAACATTCTGATCTCCAAAGTAGTAATTAACCAACTTTTTTTCATTTTTGTATTGTTTTAAGCGAGTTTCATGTTGCTATATACTTCATAGAAGTTTAAACTCGACATGATATTTTGAATAGTGATTGTTTTTCCCTTTTGGTAACCATGTGAACGCGTCACAAGTGAACTAATAGGACCATAACCTTTTAATTGATGGGATCTGGTGGACACTGCTTGTGCTGGGTAGGTGGCCTAAAAGGGGTTAGAATGTCGAAAACCAGTGAAAGTTGGATTTGAATCTAAGACTAGCAAAAGGACTCGCATTTTTATAACTTATCATAAGTTGATCTATTAAATAGAAAACATAGAAAAATGTAACTAAAGAAGTAACCAAACATCCAAACTGTTGGAGTGACCTGGCAACAGAGACGATCCAAGGAGTAAGTGGTGATCACCATCGTCATCATCATCATTGGCAGTGTTATTGTCATCTTCTTTACTTCCTGCCATCATCGACAAATTACTCTTCCTCTCTCCTCTATTCCCCAAAGCACCTAACAGCTGGATTTTAAATATTAGACAACTCTTACTACACAATACAACAACAAAAATAATACCCACAAACTAACAATGAAGAAACATAACCTTTATTTAGATAACAAATCTTTAGTTACTTTAGTATATAGAGACTTGAGGCAGAAGGAATTTATGACCGAATAACTCGGGTAGTTAAATCAGTTTTGAAACTTGGATTCTTTTCACAACAGGTCTAAAGTGAAGTGTTTATGTAACCAATTTAAAAGCTATGTGTTTGTATAAGAATTTCAAAGATAAGTGTTTAGATAATATGGGGAGCCTTCAATACAAACCATGAAAATTGAATAAGCACTTGTATGTAGTGCGATAAAGATAACCAAATGTAACTGAATACATAGCATTTTAAATAACTGAATGTTTATTTTTACCAATTGCTAAGAGAAAAAGTAAGCAAACTTTGTCACTAATTAGGATGTGACAACAAAAACATGCCAACTTTATGACTTATTTGTTACAGAATCCTAAAAGTTAGTTTATTTCTATACACAAACTGAACTGTATATCAAATATTTTAGAGTCAAATCTTAAAGAATGTATCTGCATACGAGACAAGCTCAAGAACAAAAATAACAAAAGAATGCAAAAGATGAAACATACAAATCTATACCCATCACAATATTCATCAAAAATGATTATTACCGATTCAGATGGGTTGTACAAAAGGAAACGTATGGCCTATCCATAAGAATCCAAAAGTTTTGTCTTCAAATTCAAGAAATATATCATTTAGCCATGAAAAAAGATTAGAGCTTTGAATTTTGGCGTACGTTTTAAGAAATGTATGACCTACCCACCAAGAAGGTTTTACCCAGATAAAACTGTCGTCTGGCTAAAAATGATTTGAGTCGAAAGTGATGAAGAATAGTAAAATTGAAGCATACCAGAGAATTGATTCTCTTGAAGGATGAGGATGCAGTGAGCATTAAGAACTACAAGTAATATGAAAGAAAACTTTTTAGAAATGATTTTGTATGTTTGCAAGAACATTTACAGAGAGAAAGTAGGAGAATTTAGGCTTAATATATTAGGAGTTGAAGGGTTCTTCCATTTCTTTCTCCTCAATTTCTGTCTGAAGAAAAGGTGGATTGGATCATATGTTATGTTACATAAGCATCATTTTCTCCTCTTGCTACTTGCCTCTTTAATTTACATTCTTAAATAATCCACACATTTTAAGCGTTGAATAAGAAAAATAAAAGGACTTAAACAAGTAAAAATATGTATGCCACTTATCCTCAAAAGCGATCTCATTGGTGATTCATGAAACAATATGAAAAGAGTTTCATTCAAATACCATCAATAGTTATATTTTTCTACATAAAGGAGAGTCTTCTATCCATACTCAGTTTATAGTTGGAGGAAGAGAAAATCATTTATGTTATTATATAGCCCTTTATGTAAAACTTGTTCTGTAACGGTCATCCGTATGTGTGTATGTACACTCACATATATACGTATATATAGACACTCGATAGAGAAATAATTTAAGTAAAAACATGTGTAATTCACTTGCACATAATGCAAACATATATAATAGGAGTTACAAAGAGAATGGGGTTAAGTTAAAGCAAACGCCACTAGTGCATCATGTGGTTATCGTAATTATTTATATTAATTTGGTTCTTTATCAAACATATTTAGATGTGTGTGACTACTCATTACATTGTTAATTTAGTCGAAATCGCATAATAATTGTATATAGTACTAACTAGATATGCGATTGTTGTAGTTTACCATTTATAGTTAACATATTCGTATATGTATGTACCAAAACGATTGATTAAGATAACCAATCTCCAAAGAAAATAGAGAAGAGAACTCTAGATGCAAATTTTCTAATATATTTCCTCAAATGCAGAACAAGCACAACTTAAATAATTGACTCATGGATCTGATTTGCTAAAAGGATGGAAATCCAACTTCCATCTCCAATATTACATGCTAATTTACGTAAACAAAAAACAATACTTATCATAAACAAGAAAACAAACAAAACGCATCCCATTAACTAATTGACTCAAATTTATGATAGGTTGGGTCATTCGGACCACCTGATTTGTATCATTTAGACCACCTTATATCATTATTCCCCTCATGAAGAACAACTTTGTCCTTTACTTTGGCATACATTTCCCGCCATAGGAACTGAATGGAATAGACCCCTAACTCTGGTCTCTTTGACAAGTTCTGGATTGTAGTGTAACTGTGAGTGGGCTTATTATTTTGTTTCGCAAATCCTCGTCTAAATTGATTAGTAGCCATTCTTGTCCATAAAAAGTAGAAATTACTGAGGATCACACTTATGGTACGAGTGATACTTGTTAGGACAATGGATGCAAAGCTTTTTCATTTCTATAACGCATCGGGTGAGAATTTACTAAGCAAAAGATAAGGTGTGGTTGATGTGGGTGTAGGTATTTGGGCTTAATTGGTGGTGTATGTGGATAATGTTGTGGTTGTGGGTGTATGACGGGTGTATCTGTGTTGGTAAAGTATGAAGGATTGTGTTTTGGTCAAAAATGATTTTTGTTGGCTTCATCTTCAATCGATTTAGCTAGGACGACGGTGCAAACAAATGATGGATTCCTCAATATCGCATTCTCGCAACGGTGAGATACGGTAAGGAGAAATGAAAGCACTGATAATACGATTGCTTCAAGATGACCACTTTCCAAAGTAACTACATAGAAGAATGAAAAACAATATGCAAATTTCTAATTTATTCTATCAGATGCAAAGCACGTACATCTTAAATAAATGATAGATGAACCTAATGTGGTAAAAGGACGAAAACCTCAACTTCCATCTCCTACTTACCTGCTAATTTACATAAACAGAAAACAATATCACATGCAATTAACTCAATAAAGAAGAAGGAAAAGAATATTTATCCTAATGACTAAACAAACAAACAAACAAACAAACAAACCCAGTATATCCCACTCAAGAGCAGGGTCTGGGGAGGGTAGGTGTAGGCGAGTCTTTCCTCTATCTTGTTAGGTAGAGAGACCGCTTCCAATGAGACCCCCGACTCGATAGCAAAAGTCATACTGTTTAGCAAGATACATACAATAAAACATACAGCACATAACATACAGTATACAAAAAGTCATATCGGCAGCAGGACTTCATACCATAAATCAAACAACACATATCTACAGTACACAATAAATCATACAACACCTAGCATACATAAATCCTAGGTGCATGTAGAATCACTGTTAAAGGGCAGATATGGGCTACTTAGGCCCCGAAACTAGATGTCAAATACCCTTCATGCCTATAGGTCACACTAGAAGTCCTTAATTTTAATTCTACGCCTCCACTCAGTCCTATCCTCGATCATGTGCTCAGAGAGGTGCAGGTGTATCATATCTCGCCTAATTACCTCATCCCAAGTCAATCTAGGTCTTCCTCTACTCCTCCTACCCTCTAAGATGATGTTCTCTACTGCTCTAACTGGTGCCGCCATTAGTCTCCTCTTGACATGCCCAAACCATCTTAATCTTCCCTCTGTATTTATCCTAATGACTAATTAACTCAAATCTATTGCTAGGGTGGGTTATTTGGGCCACTCTCTTTGTATCATCTACACATGTATATGTATTACACACACATATATATACACACATATATATACACACATATATATACACACACACACATACGTGTATATACATATATACATATATATACACATATATACATATATATATATATATATGTATATATAACCATTTACTTTTTTAGTCTTAAAAAATGTATTAAAAAAAGAAAAATGATATAAACAAATAAGTTACAGTTTATGTACACAACCTATGCTTATGTATGCAAGAAGTTATAGTAAAAAAAACCCTGATCAATTGATTAGAAATTACTTAATTTATTTAATATTGTAATTACACATACATACATACATATACACATACATATATGTGTGTGATTAGCTTTAAATAAAAAGGATTTCATACTATAATAATGTAGGAAACATCTTAAGCATTTAGCATGTCCTTTTATTATTGTTGAAGAGGAGGGAATTTGATAATTCCACTGATATAAAAACTACTGCCTTAATTTATGTGTTTTTGCCTGCATGTTAGTCAGTATCCACTGAATAATCCCGTTTTTCTTTATAGGCTTTCCAGCTTTCTTTTTCTTTTTAGGCTTTCCGGTCTTCCTCTTCATTTCTTCTATTTCCTAAACCTTTCTAATTGACCCCCTACGAGTGTATTGCATTTTCATATCTAATTGTGTTTATATATACATGTGTTATATTAACTAGTTCATACACATTTTATTATGCGACTTAATTAATAAGGGATTGTCTTTTTAGTTTATTGCATTTTTGTTAGTTTGTTAACGTCAACATAGAAAATCCAATACCATAATGGTCAATGTGTTATTCGTGAACTAAGATATGAATAAACGTTGATTCTTTTGCAATTTAAGGGTCATCGCGTAAAATCTTTTCATCATTGTGTTACATGTATTCATTGTGTTAATTTAAAACAGCACAGCCTGTGTCTGTTTTACGAAATACACGCACAGCCCTGTCCTGTTTTACAGAATACAGACACAGCCCTGTGCTGTTTTACGAAATACAGCACAGCCCTGTGCTGTTTTACGAAATACAGCACAGCCCTGTGTCGTTTTAACGAAATACAGCACAGCCCTGTGCTGTTTTTACGAAATACAGCACAGCCCTGTGCTGTTTTACGAAATACAGCACAGCCCTGTGCTGTTTTTCGAAATACAGCACACCCCTGTGCTGTTTTTCAAAATACAGCACACCCTGTGCTGTTTTATAAAATACAGCAAAAAACGTTTAAAATGCAGCACAATTCACCTAATTTTTTTTATAAAAAATATATAGCAATACTATACTCAATTTAAAGAGAAAAAAATGTTTTGATTTTAGTGTAATTTTTTTAAAAAATAATCTAGCATGAAAAGTTTAAACTTTTAAAAAAATTGGGGGAAACTCAAAAGTCAACAAAAGTGGTTACATACCCAAATACCCTTTTATCTTTTTATTTATAACATTATCATCTTAGACATTGATTAAGAAATGGAAGGCTAAGATCATTTCTTACCCTTCTTAGGCAAATTTATTTTTTATATATTATCTATATACAATTTATTTCTTATACATATATACGTATATACATATATGTATATACTATATATATATATATACATTATATATACATATATATACATATATATATACATATATATATAACATATATATATACATATATTATGTAGATAGATATATATATTATATACTATATATATACATATATATGTTATACAGATATATATATTGTATATATATATGTGTGTAATATATATATATGTTATATATATTGTGTGTATATATATATATGTATATATATTTTATATATAGTATATATATATATATATGGGTGTAGTTCTATTGAGAACTATATATATATATACATATATATATATCACGTATATATATATACATATACATATATATAACGTATTATACATACATATATATATGTATATATATATATGTTATATATTATATCTATATATATATGTATATATTATATCTGTATATATATTATATTGTATATATATGTAATATATAATATGTATATATAGTATTGTAATATATATATATGTGTATGTATATATATGTATATATATGTGTATATATATGTGTGTATGTATATATATATATGTATATATATATGTATATTATATATGTATATATGTATATATATATATTTATATACACACCGATGAAGATCATTTCAAAAAACTAAGTTTATTGCGAAAACAAACCTAAATAATCTAATTTTTATTGATGGTTTATTTTATTGAAGTTCTTAGCTGCAGATGTTTATGATAGACATAAGGAAACCATTTCAACAAATTTTAGTATGTTTTTTAAAAAATTAAGTGTATGTACACACGTGTAGATTATGTGTAGGTAATATAACCTACACATGAATTGCACATGTGTGGGTTCAATACATATATATAATTTTTTCATAATTTTATTGGAAATTTAAAATTTTATAATAAATATTGAATTTAAAACATTATTACTTTAATAAAGTTTTGGATTTAGAAAATAAAAGATTTAATATGTTTCATACATTTAAACATATGAAATGTAAAAGATTGTTTAAGCTAGGAATTGTAGTTCTCATTCGACACTCCATTCTTTGCTTTTGTCAAGGAAAGATTGTTTAGGCTAGGAATCCTACTAATTCTTGTTCTACACTCCATTCTTTGGCTTTAGTCATTTCCATTGCTATTCTATAGCTTTTGCCATATTACATTACCATTCTTTGTAGAGTATAACATAACATCTACAATATATTTGAGATCACCAATTATACTATTTTCGTTGACAAATAAGCACGCGTCTAACCACCATCACCATGCCTTATGAGAACTTAACAATTGCATTCGCTGGATTTTAAGAGGTACTATCAAAATCATGCATCTAATTTGTAAGGGTAAAAAAATGTTAAATACATATATATATATATATGTGTGTGTGTGTTAGGTTTACCGTCATCTTACTCTCCCCATAACATACTATATAAGTGGGGTGTGCTGGGTAGTTTATTTGCTTGTTTGTTAATATATATGCATGTATGTATGGTTGAGCTATTCTTAGAAATTTTCAGAATGCTAGTTAATTTAAAACACATAAAAAGCAATCTTCATCATCAATTACCTAATCAATGTCTAGACCAAATGGTAATAAAAAGTTGGTAGACACCCTTATTGTTAGAAACGTTTCTATTCGTTATTGTGTTATATTAACACATTTTGTTTTCCTGAAATGATGAGTTTCTAAACACAATGGTATAATAACACCGTTGTGTACTTCTAATATGTAAAGCACATTTATAAATTAACAACATATTTATCTAAGAAATGATAAATAATATATATGTATTATATATATATGTATGCATATATATATATATATATATATATATATAATATATATGTACATATATATATGATAATAATTATATATATATAATACATACATATATATATACATACATCATATCATATATATATATCTATATATATACACACACATATATATATACTATATATA